>JAJOZX010000013.1:345000-622500 GCA_023014485.1 Bathynomus jamesi | reverse complement strand
TTATTAATAATAATAACATAAATACATTGTTTCAATTTACAATGACATGAATAATTGTGAAGGTCGACTATTTATTTTATTTAATTTGGCCCTTAAGCTTTAAGCTTTACTGGTCTCTTATTAAAAATAAGCAGCTAGTTGTTATTAATTAATAATAAAAAATAAATGAATAAGTAAATAAGTATTATTAATAGTTAAAACATGTATTACAATATTAACAATATTAATGGACAATATTAAACAATATTAGTGGACATTAATCCTAGATTTTTGTTAGTACGCCATTATTAGTCGGGATTTCAACTTGGTTTTAAACAAATTTACATTCACAATATTTTTTATATCGACATGCAAGTCATTCCATAGTTTCAATCCAATAAAAATGGGTAGTTTTTGAGATGAAGACAATCTAAATTGAGGTATAACAAGCTTTGATCTATTTCTGGTCTGATACGAGTGGATTTCTTGATGCGTTACAAAATATCTATTTACCCATTACAAATTAATGATTTTGTTCTTACACTTGTAAATAAAAATAAAATGTGCCAGTTTGATTATATCGTTGAGCTTTAGTAGTTTAGCTCTTTAAATAATGCACTAGAGTGATATAGGAAATCAGCATCAGATAATAACCTTATTGCTCGTTTTTGGATGACAAAGATACCATTTAATGCGTTGTTAGCGGAGTTTCCCCAAACAAGGGTGCAGTACGTTATATAAGGAAGAACAAGAGTATGATAAAGAGTCAATAAAACTTGTTTAGGGACTACATTTCTAAGTTTAAACATTATAGCAATGCTCCTTGAAATCTTTTTCGCGGTATAATTTACATGATCACTCCATTGCAAATTCTTATCTAGCATTACACCAAAAAATTTTGTTACAGTACTCCTTTATGGCGATTTCATTAACATTAAGTTCATCAAGATATACATTTCTTTTATTAGTAAAAATCATGAAATTTGTTTTACTGGTATTTAGGAAGAGTTTATTGGTGGTCAACCATTTCATTACACTGATGAATTCTGAATGAAATATATTCTTAGCTGTATTAACATCTTTGCACGAAAAAGAGACACTTGTATCATCTGCGAACATTATGAAGTTCAGTGTATCAGATGAACGTGGAAGGTCATTTATATATAATAAAAATAACAGTGGACCCAGAACTGATCCCTGTGGCACACCATGTTTGACAAGCGCTTTAGTTGAGCAAACCTTATTTACTGATACAAAATGATATCTATTGGACAGATAACTTTTAAACCAATCACTGATTGCTCCTCTAAAGCCGTAACAATATAATTTATTAAGTAGAATATTATGGTCTATTATATCAAACGCCTTACTCAAATCCATAAATGTTGATATCATTATTTCTTTGTTCTCCTTAGCTATATTTACATTTTCCATAAGATTTAAAATGGCCATTTCCGCTGTTCTATTATTACGGAAGCCATATTGATTTGGAGATAATAAATTGTAAGATTCTAAATATCGCTGCATTCTACTTTTTACAATTTTTTCAAAAACTTTGCTGAACACAGATAATGAACACACGGCCTGTAAGTTGTTGCTAGTGTAGGATCACCCCCTTTAAAAAGAGGTGTCATACAACCAGTTTTTAGCATTGATGGGAATATTCCTTTGGAAATACTTTGATTGATAATTTTAGCCAGTTACAGATATCTTATCTTTAACAAGTTTCAATATAGGTACAGGAATGTTATGAATGTTATTTTTTGTATTTTTTAATTTACCAATAATATTCTGGACTTCAGTAGAGGTAGCAGGAGCAAAAGAAAATGAATTTAGTGGGCTGGGTGGCATATATTCTAGAGGTGAGTGATCATTATTTATTAATTGTGAGCGAAGCTTATCAGCTATTGTAGTAAAATGTGCATTTAAAGAGTCTGCAATAGCAGTATCACCAGTAATTTCTTTATTATCAACATTTAATTTCTCTATTGAATTTTTCTTAATTTGTTTTCCGAGATTGTTTATGGTTGTCCAAGTGTTTTTCATGTCTCCTTTATGTTTGGAAAATTGATTGTTATAATACTTATATTTTGTAATTTTGATTATTTTAGTTAATTTGTTTCTGTATTGAGTATATTGTGTTTTAGGAATTTTGCTCTGTAATTGCAATTTGAATAATTTATCTCTGTTCTTTATTGAAGTGATAATTCCTGGAGTGATCCATGGATTTGCGACACTTTTGGGCGAAACTGTTTTTCTCCTTAAAGGAAAGCAAATATAAAAAATATGGAATAAGGTGTCATCGAAGAACTGAAACATATGATCTGGGTCATTTAAAGGTTCGTCACAGTCAAGTCGAGTATTTTCTACAGCCCCAATAAATTTTCTTTTGTTAACCTCTGAGAATATTCTGTAATCAATAGTTGTTTTGTCCGCAACCAGAACAATGTTATTGAATATAGCGTAAGTAGGAAAATGATCACTGATGTTCGTGGTTATAATTCCAGAATTTACGAGGACATTGTTATTTACAAATATATTATCAATCGTAGATTCTGTTATTCGATTGCCATAGCTGCAGACTCGAGTGGGTTTGGTAATAGAATGACTAAGATAGAACGAATTCATTAAGTTTAAAAATTTATGAGGGATTGCTTCAGATTGCAAATTGATGTTGAAGTCACCCGCAACTATGGCATTCGATTTATGAAAGTTGCATAACATGTTATCTAAGTGAATTAAAAAGCTATTGATATTAGTATTAGGTGGTCTATATATTGCATGGACAGAATATACATTACTTTTGTCTTTTATATTCACAATCAAGTTTTCATTGTCATTATTACATAGAGAAAATACTTCGTTAGAGTCGTAAATTTGATGCACATACACAGAGATACCCCCACCAATCTGACCATCTCTTACGGTATGATAAGGAACGTAATTATCTATATGATATAGGTCAACTAGATTTTTTAGATTACCCTAAATTTGTGATCTCACATTTACTTGAGAGAAGAATTTCTTCCCAAACGAGTGAAGTGTGATAATAGAGCGAAATATACATTGAGTGATGTGAAAACTGTGTGAATTTGAGTCTTGATAGCATCTGTGTACTAAATTATCCGCAGAGAAAAATTTGCAAATAACTTTTATAATATGACCTTGGTAGAAAGTTTGGCAAGGTGGAAAATTTTATCATATGACCACACACCTGGCTAAATTTAAGATGAAATGAAAAGAATTGTGAATTTGCAGGAAAGTAAAAACTTGAGAATAGGCTGATAATTAATTTATCATCCATATACTAAAAAAATTTAATAATACTTTATTTGATTCTAGTATGAAGCATGTGAACTTGCATTTGGGTGTTTGGACCTCTAGGGGAAAATTCTCAAATCGATCCATTTCTGTCTACATTTCTGTCACTAGCTTTTGTTTGTTCGCTAAGGTTCATACTACGAAGTCACACTCATGTACAGCATATGTACTAATTTTCTTATCACTGCCATCTCCGTTACCCTTATCATCCCCCATTCAGAGGGTCTTTAGGCTCAATTGCTGTTTGTTTGTTTGATTGTTAATAATTATATTTCGTGAACGTTAAAGTACATATTTATATTACTGATGTGTCATCGTGCTGCTGGTGGCCCCTATAGTACATCTTTATATTTATTAACTTTGAAGTTTCTTTTTTATTTTGGTGGTTGCTAAATTTCATATTTATATTGGTGATGTTTATCTTGCTGTTGGTGGTCTCTATAGTTCATATTTATGTTTATTGATTAACTTTAAAGTTTTTGTTTTTTATTTTGTTAGCCGTTAGAGTCTATATTATACGATGTCATACACGCATGGAAATATTATATATATTTCTTATTTTATTTTTACCCTTATCTTTTTCTTACCCTCTTTAACCCTCTAACGCTGACTGGGTCGAATACGTACCGTTTCAAATGCACGCATTTAGACTTAACCCTACAAAAATGTTCTGCGTTAAAGGGTTAATCAGAACCAGCCCCGACTCCCCATCAATCCACCTCATCACCCCGTACCACCATATACGAGGGAAATCCAAAAGGTTTCCGGAAAAGTTTAATAATTCAATCATTTCAAATCAGAATTTAATGAATTCTTGTTTTGACATGAATTTGGACCTTCATACATATTAGGCCATGCTAAGACTTACACAACCTTGGTGACAGTGCTTTAAGACGGAGTTAAAAAGAACCCTATTTTTCATGGCAACGGAAATCTCAAAATTCGAGTGGAGAGCTAACATTAAATTCCTAACAAAACTTCAATGGAAACCACCACAAATACTTGATGCCTTACGTGAAGTTTATGGAGATGAAGCACCTAAGAAATCAGTCGTTTATGACTGGATCAAACGATTCAAAACGGGTCAAGAGGTTCTTAATGATAACCAAAGGAGTGGAAGGCCATCAACATCAATTAATGAAGAAACTGTTGCTGCTGTTCGGTCACTAGTCGAAAAAGATCGTCGAATTTCCTGTGAAATAATAGCCAATGAGGTGGGTATCTCTCGTGGTTCTGCTCATTCCATTTTGGTGGATACCTTAGAACTTAGCAAACTTTCTGCTCGGTGGGTGCCTAAAGCGTTGCGCCAAGAACAGTTTGACCAAAGGGCTAGTCTTTCTGTTGATCTTTTGAATCGAATGGAAGTTCATGAAGATTGTTTTATGCATAGACTTGTAACAGGGGATGAAACCTGGATTTATCAGTATGATCCGGAAAGCAAAGTTCAGTCAAAACAATGGCTTCCAAGAGGATCAGATGGCCCAATCAAATTTAAAGCAGAAAGATCAGCTAAAAAGGTAATGGCTACAATTTTTTGGGATTGTGAAGGAATAATTTTAGTGGACTTTCTTGAAGGACAAAAAACAGTCACCGCCCAATATTATGAAAATGTTTTGAGGAAGCTGAAAGATAAGCTTGTTGAAAAAAGACCTGGTAAACTTCATCGCGGGGTGCTTTTCCATCACGACAATGCACCTGCTCACACTGCAAATGCTTCAAGAGCCGTGTTACGGGAATTTCGATGGGAAATCATACCTCACCCCCCCTACAGTCCGGATCTAGCCCCTTCCGACTTTTTTTTATTCCCAAAATTGAAGGATCACATAAAAGGAACGCGTTTCGACTCGATAGCAGATGCCAGAACAGCAGTTTTGAGATGGTTTCAGTCGAAAAACTCTGAATTTTATAAAAATGGATTGGAACGCTGGAAACATCGCTTAGAAAAGTGCATAGAGATAGGTGGGAATTATGTCGAACGTTGTTGAGCATTCCTAAACGTATATCCTCTTTTGTTTTCTTTTATCATTCCTATTGGTTACACAGTCTAATCTTTTGTTTACATAGCTATGCTTAAAATTATGCTCTTTTCCCCTTTTTCCTCACTTGGCAGTGGCACTGGCACTGTGCCACTCCAGGCACACTTATATGATGAAGGTTATGCGCGATTTTAGGTTACCCTATATCCAATTTTATACTTTTGGGGGGGGCTCTCTTTGGCCCCCCCCAAAACCCCTTGGCAATGATCCTTTTACCCCACTCTCCTTCATGGCTTTTCCCCCTCGTTACCATGGCAACTTGCTACCCTTTTGTACCCATACTACTGAGTTGGCCTCGCCAGAATGATTCCACTGTTTTCTGTTAGGGTGAAATAACTGTGATAGACATAATCTCCCAACTTTAAAGCCATGTCGGTTCAGACTGAATAAATTTTTTTCTTGTAGCTGGTACGCAATTTTGCCTCTAATTAACCGTTCGAAAAACTTTATAGTGTGGAACTACTAATAGATAATTCTTAAGCAATGCTCTGTTACCTCGTTTGAATAAACGGACAATGTTCGCGTTCTTTAATGGAGGTGAAATTTTTCCTGTGTTTCTCCAAAAACGTAGCACTCCATGTGTATGACCTTAGTGCTGAATTTTCTGTCGCTGCTAATGAGAAAAAACCGAACTTCGTAGATATACAGTATGTACCCCATGTACCCTAGCAATACATGCACCACACTGTTGTCCACCAACACCCACCATTAATTTAAAAATCATAGTGGTATCAAGATGTGAAATCCCAGGATTCCAAGATACAATGGCTCACCCAATAATATCAAACAGGAACTGTCAAAACCGACCAGAAAAAAACCATTATCCAAAATAAACCGAACACGAAGATTATTTATTAACCCTGTAAAATTAATATATACAAATATACAAGGCCTGTACATTGACCATGCACACTGCAAATTACAATACTGACAAAATTTAGCTCGAGAAACCAGCACAGATGTCATATGCCTAAAGGAAACACGCTTTCATAATTGTGAAAAAGGCTGTGAAACCTCAATCGAGAACACTAAAAAAGAAATATAGGACTACAATATATGAGGCCTTCGGGCGAATAGAGGCGAATCAACCAAAATCCCATTTTGGTTAATTCGTCTCTATTCGCCCGAGCACCTCATATACAGAACATATAGAAATGTTAAGAGGAGGAGATTCCTGCGTTTACTGAAAAACACTTACATACGAGAGAGTGAAGGTAAGCAAATCTTATATATATATATATATATATATATATATATATATATATATATATATAGGATACACACAGACCGTGCATGGAACAAGGAACTCTTCTAGGATAATTAAAGTGGACGCTCAATTCTGCCAGTTGAGGTTTATATTTTGTTCTTTGGCTAAAAATATAATAGTTACCCCCTTTTCTTTGATGTATTCAATCTGACGTAAAGGCAGCGAGTCTTTTGCTTATATTGAGGTTCTAAATGTAGCTGGGCTAGGCTGCTTTAAACCCTAGATCCTGTCCCAAAGCTGGATCCTATCTGCTTTGCAGATAGCTGGTGAGGGAAGCTATATTTTTGGGACCTCTCTGCGAGTGACCCGTTGCCCACGTCGGGCTAGCATCATGAAAAAGAAAAACTATAGTATTTGTCATTTACCATTACTTATTTGAACTATAGCGCGATTTAATTATCCTAGAAGAGTTCCTTGTTCCATGCACACAGCTGTGTGTATCATAAAAAACCTCAGGGAACCATTCTGAGTTCATTCCCATATATATATATATATATATAACCGACATCGTATTACATATTTTTATGGCATGGAATTACTACTAACATACCATTAAATATAATTACACATTTAATAGCATAAAACATAAAGGTTTGTTTTCAGAGAAAAAACATTTTTCCCCATTTTAAAGAAAATACGAAGGCAGTATCACGAGTTGAATATAGATGTAGAAAATGAGTTAAAAATAGCGAACGAACTACAAAATCAGTAGAAATTGTCCGTATCTGTTTCCTTAAAAAATTTAAACACATTTTATAAAAAATTAACAATACCTCTCCTTTGATGCGAATGTGAGAACTTCATGAAGGGAAAAAACTCGATTTAAGAGAATTCATTAATTAAAGGAAAGTTTCATTTGATGCAATTAAATATACCACAACCTTAACTGTGGCGCAGTTTTATCCCATTTTGAATTTAATTAAAAAGATTAAAAGGAGAGAACCTAATCTAAAATAATATATAGTATTGATTCACTATGACGTAATTGAACCTTTCCTTAAATGAAAGTATCAAAGAAGAAAAGGAAAATCAAAACCAAAAATAAGAATTTGAGTAATCTCCTTTTGAAACGCCATCTTTTCGATTTAAAAAATGTCCTCAACAGGAAAGAAAAATAACCTAGACTTAGGTACGTCAACAAAATTTCGGATGCAAAAAACTTCACTTTTTTCTACGTGAAGGTCAAAATATGAAAATAAAAACCTACTCTAATAGACAGAGTTTATTTCCACAACAGTCTCGACGCCCACTGGCATCCTCCTCGGGTGGATACAGAAACACGGGTGGATACAGAAACATTCGTGTTTCTGTATCCACCCGAGGAGGATGCCAGTGGGCGTCGAAACTGTTGTGGAAATAAACTCTGTCTATTAGAGTGGGTTTTTATTTTCAAAATTTCGGATGTTCCCTGATATACAGACGAAAGATAAATCCGGCTAAAAATGTATAAAAGGAGAGGTTTTTCTAAACTCGCCATTATACGTCATTTGAACAGCAGAGTGAACAAGAAGAGAAAAGATGGTTGAATCAAAGCCTCTGATAACTTTGATGATGGTTGCTTTAGTGAAAAAATTCGCTTATGGAGAAAGCTCTGAATCTACGATTACAGGATTTTACAGTCTTTTAGAAGATATTGGATTCTCTCCGGCTTGTATAAATCAAACTCTTGCGCTCTGTGAGAATTCTGCGAGAAATTCTTTCTTGTTTGGAATGAAAAGCCAAATGTATTCAGCGGAAAAGCTGACCGATAAATTGAAGGAAATTTCCAAACGTCCTCGTAATTGTGAAGATCTTTTGAAACTTGGTGAGAAGGAGTCCGGAGTTCGAACAGTGTACCCTTTCAGTTGTAAAAACCGACCCGTTTCTGTTTTCTGCGACCAGACAACTGACGGAGGAGGATGGACGGTGATCCAACATCGAGAGGCTCTTCCAGAGAGAGAACACTTCTTCCGGAGGTTTGTGGAGTACAAACTTAGTTTCGGAAACTTGAAGGGAGAATTTTGGCTCGGCCTCGATAACATTCACGCCCTCGTCAGTAACGCTCTGATGGAGCTAAGGGTGGACCTTGAGGACTTCGAGGGGAAAAAGCGTTGGGCTAAATACGAGCACTTTTACGTCGGAGACATCACAACCAAATATCGTCTCGATTTGGGAGAATATTCGGGCAATGCCGGAAATTCCTTTTCCTTTCACAACGGTAGACAGTTTTCAACGAAAGATCAAGACAATGATGCATCTCAAAAAAAACACTGTTCAACGAAATATCGTAGTGGATGGTGGCATGGAACATGCCATGAATCCAACTTAAATGAGTATCAGTATGAGGGAAACCATTCTTCTTTCGCTGATGGCATCAACTGGAAAGCATTTCATGGGTATCATTACTCCCTGAAGAGAACGTCTCTTAGCCTTAGACCAAAATTCCGGGAAGAAAATTAGAAGAAATTAAAGATACTTTTTAACATTGTTCTCATTTGTTTCGAGAAGTACCTCATAGAGCATTTTATTCAATATTGCGATTTTTTATAATAATAAAAATAATAATAATAATAATAATAGTATAAATAATAATAATAATAATAATAATAATAATTGTTGTATAAAATATGATGAAAAGTTTCTTTATTTTAATGCTAGAATCTATTAACATGAAATGGAAAAGTTATTAGTTTTGATGAGATTTTTTTTTATGGGATAAAATGACACGTTTTGCATGCTGTAAAATGTAAATATTTTTGAAAATAAATCTTTATTGTTAGATGAGTTTAAACCCAAGTGTTTAATGGTAATTTTAATAGATATTACATATCGTATAAAACATTTCGTCTAAATGATTTAAATCTATTATTCCAAAAATACACAAACAGACAGAAAGAACTTTATTCATCAATTACATGTTATTCAATACTTACACATTTATTATTGGGAAAACCAGAATAATCTCCAACTTAACCTTTTCTCTTAATTAATGAAGTAATGCCTTCTGTAGAACCTATCAATATTGCCACGGCTATTATAATTTTTTTTTATTATTTATTTAAGAGATATATTGGATGTCTCAGTTTCATAACTGAAGCTACCGAGTTCCATTTTTTGGGTATTTCGCTTCATGTTCGATCAATTCTTCGAAGATTTTCATGGTGAATTAAAATAAAAAGAACGGTTTCAAACCTTATTTCAAAACTTCTCATGAATAAAAAGCAAAAAAATGGTAATTTTATAATAAATGGTGAGCAAACAAGAAAGAGAGAGAGAGAGAGAGAGAGAGAGAGAGAGAGAGAGAGAGGCAAGTAAAATGTGAAAAATAATCTTAAAGAAGAACGAATGAGATTGCAGTGGAGAATATCCCTAATTAACCAGCTAGAATTGAAGCAGAAATAAATAAACATTCTTTGTGAGACTTCATATTACTTTTTATCCATATTTGTTTCGGAATATTAAATAGAAGGAAGAGTGAATTAAAGATAGTAAGTAAAGAATTGAAACTAAGAGTACAAAATAGTAGAAACAGACCATCGCTGTTTAGTAACATCACTTACATATTTTCCTGTTTATATAAACACCAATTTATAAACAAATTTATGATTATTTCATAAAACTCATAAAATATTGTTAAAGTGAAACATTTTTATTTGCTTCAAAGACGTATGAGAAATGTTGCTGTCTCATGTGACCACCATTTTATAACTTTTGCAGTATTTTTAGCTAGTTAGTGAAACAAAAATTCAATTTCAAACAGTTCTTTAAGAGTTCGTTGAATTTAAATGTAATATAAACATTCTAACTTCATATTCTCAGCAGTTATACTAAACTCTCCTTTAACTTGAATTGGTGCATAAAATAAACAATAAAAATGTACCTCTCCTCCGAAACAGTTTGAAAATTTTAGGAAGTTCGACTTCATTCTTTGCTTCTTCTTTGGATTGGTAATAATAATAATAATAATAATATAATAATAATAATAATAATAATTCCAAACAATATGACTGAAAGTGTTGCTGGTTTATGACGAATTTATTCCAATTTCCACATTATGCATTCTTTTCAATATCACTGGTTATATCTTCCGACATTATGATATATATATTTATGATTAAAACGAAGACGTAGAGCAAAAAAGTCATTATATTTGGCTGCAGCCGACGTTTCGGGCAAAACTCTACCCATCTTCAAGGCCTAATTAATAGAGAGCTAAAATTAATAAATGACACAAAAGATATAAATGACGAGCGTTAAAACCTAAACTAAAGTAAAAAGTTAAAATTATTCAAAAATAGAAAATACAAAATAGAAACAGGCTAGAACAAGATCAAATCAAAAGTAAAATATATGAATGACAAAAAATATAGGAATGATAGATGTAAAACCTCAAACTAAAATCATTCCAGAGTAAAACTGTTAAAAAAACCTTCACAAGTAAAAAGTTAAACGGAAAACTACAAGAATAAACCGACACACCTGTATTCAAAGAACAGCCACACGAAACTGAACCAAAAAGGAGACAGGTCGCAGAGAAAATTTAAAAGATAGTTGATCTAGTTAATGTAAAGGGGGTAACAGCCAGAATCAGTGTTTAGACTATGGTGCAGAAACTTAATACATAAAGATTCACAAATACGAAGCGAGGACGAGCATTTTAATGCTTTAAGAATTTTAAAATTTTCAATAGAAACGTCAGTCTAACCTAAACCAAACTAGTGGATGTGTAAAGGCTGAGGTAGCTTAAAGAATGATTTACTTGTCTTCGATTTTTTTTAATTAAAATCCTAACGCGGAATTAGTGTAGAGTATACGATAAAAATACGCTCTCTCTAAACTTTGAAATAGAACCCACTACCTTAACACAAGCGAAATATTTGAAAATATGATACATATAATGTGTCGACCTACTGGGTAAAAAATGGGTACAACGAAAATTTGTCCAAATGTTCGACGCGCTTCGGTATATATATATATATTATATATATATATATATATATATATGGGTGTGTGTGTGTGTGTAGCAGTGGCGTGCAGTCAGGGTAAGCTAGGTAAGCGCCGCCTACCCTAATAAAAATCTTATTAAAGATATTAAAGACAGTACAGTATTTTTCAGAATAGTCTACAGTGCATACCCACGAGCCAGTTATGAAGTTTATCATTAGCTACTATAATTACTATAATTATATAATATGTATATACAGTGCGTGTGCTCGCACGCAATACCGCTTACCCTGCAGATGTACCCACCACACGCCACTGGTGTATAGGAACTCAATGGAAAATTCCTTTTTCTCGCTTTGTTCGCTTGAAGGAACCTAACGGAAAATTCCACACGTGGGCAAGAACCTCCACAAAGGAACGCTTATTTTTACTTTTGTTTCTTGTCATTCCCGCCAAAAACCTAAGCCTCCTTTCAGCTGTTGGTTGTATAGTAGGCCAGGTCGAAAATGTGAAATTTTTTTATTTCTTAAAAAGTACACTGTGTGAGAAGTTTCATTTTATCATCTTAACAAAATATTAAAATATCAAGCATGTGCTACCCATGCTACCCCTATCACATGCCCCTCCTCCCTTTTTTACCCTCATATTTGCATATATTTAAATGGGAACATTTTTTATTTCTTAAAAAGTACACTATGTGAGGTTTTTTATCACTTTAACAAAATATTAAAAAATCAAGCATACTACCCAACTACCCCTATCACATGCCCCCCCTCCCTTTTTTACCTTCATATTTGCATATGTTTAATGTTGTTATATGTTACATGATAAACTGTTTGTTTAATGCTTGATATTTTTATGTTTCAGATAAATAGAAATAATTTTCCAGATAAATAGAAATAATTTGCATTTGCTTTAATTATGATTTGAATTATCATAAATTATAAATTACATATAATTTGATTTTACTTCTGAATATAAACTATGACTACTAGAAGCAAGTCCTCAAATGCAGCCTTTCGATATCCTATGGAATTCCCAGCAGCCATGACTCCTTCAAAAGCAGATGTTGTGAGACACTACCTTTTTGTGCTCCGTCGTGAAGAAGCTAAATCAAAAAGATCAGCAACTGCTAATGATTGTTACAGGGTTGTTGTAAAAGATATTGAAGACATTTGGATGAAATTTTCTTTTGCTACGATTAACACCAAAGGTATCTATCTTAAAGTCAGTCGACTAATACTGTAGAAGAAGCCTCAAAATTGAACAAGGTTCCGAAGAAATGAAAGTTTTGCCTTAAAAGTAGCACCGTATGATGAAATGTTTGATATATCTTCTTGTGAATGCTATGGTAAGGGAATTGCTAGGAAATTTTGCAGGCGTAAGGATAAAATACCAATGGCAGAATGGGAGTCTTTTGTGGGTCAAAAACAAAGAAAAAATAAGTTAGGACCAATTGATCGCATAGCTAGTTCAACAAAGAAGAGATCTTTAGCAAGAGCCCAAGAAGCACAAAACCGTCAACTAAAAGCACAAGAAGAAAATGACTGACGCCACCAATGTTATACCATCGGAATTTATAGAAAATACCGAAGAAGCCATGGATGTAGATTCAGAGAGTCAGGATGTAGATTATGAGGCCGATTTAGAATTGACTGAGAATATTCAGAACAGGTACTCCTATAAAAACGTAGCATTAACAGCAGATCGTTATCGTGCAAGGTAAGTTGTAGAGCTGCATCTGCGATATTCAATGCAGCTTTTAAAGATATGGGGCTCCTTAACCACACCAACATGCTTGACTGAAAGAAATTAGAAAGAGAAAAAAATCGCATGCGTGAAACAAATACTTTTAGGTCTAAATCCGAAAATCTGAAGATGGAGTGCCTTGAATTTGATGGAAGGAAAGATAACACATTAACTTAAAGTGGAAAGATAAAAGAACACTATGTTATTGTGAAAGAACCTGGAAGCATCTATGTAGACCATGTCATACCAGATAATGGAACTGCTCGCTGCATAACAGAGGAGTTGATAATTATTATTACAGACTCGAACAGCACAGATACTATCAAAGCTTTACTCTGTGATGGTACTCCTGTAAATACAGGAAAAATTGGTGGAGCCATAAAACTGGTTGAAATTCATCTTAACATACCAGTGCAGTGTTTGGTGTGCCTCTTGCATTTGAATGAGCTGCCGTTTATGCACGTCTACAAAGCCATTGATGGTAAAACAACAGGTCCAAATACTTTTGTGGCTTCAATTGGGAATAAACTGAAAACAGATTTAACAAAATTGGAGGTAGTCAAATATGCTCGCGTAAAGGGAAACATTTTCCACAAAAGCCACAAAAGCTTCTTTAGGTTTAGTTCCACCTATTATGTATTCTACCGCGTTAAAGCCTGATTGTAATGCCTTCCTCCCGAGATATCTAGCACCCCTTTTCAACATTGGGACAGCCGTGCGTAGTATGGTTGAAAAATGGATCCAAGCCCACTCCCACGATGAATCTCACCCCTCGATAGACTGTGAAAGGCCTTCTGGTCATTATAACTGAATGCGACGAAAGTGTAGCTTCAATGTTAAGCTCCCATCACCGAATGGGAAAATTTTTCCCTCAATCGTTCTTTTATATATTGAGATATTGGTTAATAGATTAGTTGCAACATTCACATAATGGGACTTGTCATATGTAATGCTCAAACTCTTCCCTCTATGGTTGGGAATCTGTATAATGCGCAGCAGGCGCGCCTGGGTGTCCCCAACAAATTGATGCTCCACGATATTGCTTTAAATATAGCACATGTCTGGGGATGGATACCTTTCACCCAATTTCTCCAATTTCAACTGATACATTAAGCTGGACAAGTCATGTTGTGCCTCGTGAAAGGTGTCTCTTTGGAGGGCTGCACTATATCGACCTTCGGCCACAATTGTGAGGAGCTCTTTGTCTTTAATATTTCTACTAAGCGTTGATTTTAACTTCAACGTGCGTGCAGGTTTGTCTATATTTACGACTTCAAAAAGGAAGTCGTTTGTCAGGTACGACTTTTCACGATTCTTGTTTAACCCTGTCACAATGTCCGTGGCTATCATAATGACCGATTCCTAGTGTTACATTTGTACTATAGTACTGTACCTCACCGAACAGTACTGATCGTATAGTGTTGTCTAAGGTTATGCCTTATTTTTCACACTCATCAGAAAAATGATCTGTTCATTTTCAAGAGTTAAAAATTTGGTGGCTAGCTAGAATTCACTTCGTAAATCACATTCCAACTCAATGGGACCATGGAGTTCTGTTACAGAGTTGGCCAGGGTTTTGTTAGGATGTACAGAAAGAGAAGAAGAGGACGGGAGTGTGACATAGAAGTGGTTAGGCGTCATGTTGCATACTATTTAAGCTTCATTATTGCAGCAGCTTTTATATAGGTGTTGAAGGTTTCTCGGTACCGTAGCCATTTCACCAGGTACATTTTTCTCTTTCCTGAACCTTTGCTGCCTAAATTTTTTTCAGTTTTAAACACACTTTTTCTAAATTAAATGTCACTTTCTGCAACTCCTCGCGGTAAAAGCCTCCTGCGATTTCTTCCCCATTCAAATCTTCAACGTAATACATCATTATCTCACCTTTAGGTCTCATAGCAGTAACTTTAAAAATCTCACGTGTCCAGCCTTGCTCAAATCTCTTCGCGAATTTATTTCCCGAACGCGATAGCCTTACATAATCATTGATTTTGAAAAGTGTAGAGTGTGGTGGCGTGCTCCATCTCTTCTCACATCAGGCTCTGGGCGCGTACCTCTCTCTAAAAGTTCGTTAGGTGTTGTGCCAATCGTACGGTGGTGTGAACGGTTGTATGATGAGGCCAATGATCCGAGAATGTTTATATATCTGTATGTGTTTTTATGTGTAAAATAGCGATGCATGCGTTCCTTTATGGTACGTTGAACTCTTTCAGCTAAAGAGGCCTTATGTATAGAATTGCTAGTGTAGTAACTGATATTAAACTCTGTCAGCATGTTCTGAAAAGCGCGGCCTATAAATTCTTTCCCCATATCGGTACAAAAATAGCCAGGAACCCTGTTTTCTTTCAACATCAGCGTTTTGATAGCTTTAACAGCTGTTTCAGGCGATTTATTTTTCAGAGGAATTAGCCACAGCTGTCTTGGCCGTTTTAAACCTTTTTTTCACAGGCTTATGAAGTGTATAAGTATCCTGCTCCCGCGAAAACCTCTCAACATCTTTTTTCCCTACTCCATCATTGTAAACGCATCTGTACAGCCTATTAACACCGCCATAGGAGGCTGGGTTAGAAATATCATAATAGCGTTTTCTTAATATGTTAGCCAATTGCGTATTTTAGAGACACGTGGATAAGGTTGGCCGTTCGGTCTCTTCTTTCTCCTTTTCAAAGATGCTACTGTTGTGGGTGATGGCGTACTCAGTTGTGGCACATGCGAGACTTGTTCCAAGTCTTTTAACGCATTCAGACTTCCTATTAATGTTTTGGGAACATTTATTTGTTGTAGTCTTGCTTTAATATGCTTTCATCCTACTGGTGAGGGTCTGTCCCACTTTCTCACCAGATCATGGACAATGTCGACAATATTCGATCCCTGTCCCCTTGATCCTTCAACAATGACTTCGCCTGTATCGGTCCACTGTATGATGGGGTCCTCACTGAATAGACTATAAAGATTTAAGCCTTTATTTCTCAATGTATGTGGGAGACTGCTTTTTAATACATGGTTGATGTGTTGCGTTACGTTATTCTTTGGTTGGTCTTCTCTAACGTCAGACCCAGGCCCTATGTCGACATCCTCATCGTTGCTCGCGCTGTGCCTAATAACCACGGGGAGCTCTGTCGGATTCTTATAATCTTCGTACTCATGAAGAAATTTCTGCAGAGCCTCTTGGTACAAGATCCTTTATTCATCAGGTGACTTTTCACTGTTTAATAGGGCTAACAATTCGCTTTACATTCTTTTAAGCCTGCTTTTACGGGGTTCTATAACCGTGTCTCGCTTCTTTAAACTTTGCAGTGAAGCATACACCTCGTGCGGAATCACTACCACTTTCTTCATCATATTAATCTAGTCAGTATAGGTCCCAAAACTGAAAATAAGATGGGGAGGAATGCTCCCCCTCTTTGTGCAATAACTCGCTTTTTCTTCCTCACAGTTTGATTTTTACGAGCGAGCTTACATATTATGTTCTTGTAACGACGTAGGCGAGCCTTCTGAGGGGATTTCATTGGTACAATACATTCTATCATATAACATTAAGACAAATTTCACAGATGCATTTTAAAAAGTCGGAGTCGATATTTTTAGCAAACATCTGTTGCAGTTCCTCGGGTAATCGATGAGAGATTTTTATTAATTCACGGTATTTGTTCAGCGTATTTGTCATTCCGGAATATATACCGTTTCAGGCTCGTTTGGGAATATATTCGTTCTTAGAAGCACCCTAAACGTGTTTCGCGGGGGAAGATCACAAAGCAAATATCCGTAACGCCGACTTGTAGCTTCTTTTTAAACCTCCAAAAACTCCTTACGCTGATTCGGGAACATTTCATTGGTTAATACCCCAATTTGTGACACATCTTTACGTTTTGCGGATAAGACTAGATATTGTGTATTTAACGACACATCGTGCCTGTATCTATTTTCGAAAAATAGGTTCTGATTGATGAAGAATACGCTTATGTTAAGATGGTGGGAGAACACACACTGTAAATGTCTCGGCAAACGTTTTATCCATTTCCAACATGAGATCGTCAATTACAATGACTGTATGCTCATTTCTCTTTAACGAATTAACGTCATATACACCTTTGTGGAACAAAATATCATCTTGGTACTCGTTGAACACTGATTGATACGTCGAATAACACCATATTACTTTATGCACAAACTTTGAGAACATCTCCCCTTATCCTTAATGATTTTAAGCATAAACACAGTTTTACCACATCCTGGAGGGCCAGATATAATACACGAGGAAGGGCTCGTGAAACTGAATTTTTCCACAAATTCCATCTCTAACATGTCACACCCAAAAGTGGGTCATTTACAAAATATAACAAAATTTATGTGCTGTTCCTTATCTTCTTGTTTTTCTTCTTCCACAGAACCGTGGATGACGAAGATGTACAGCCCCCTCATCATCGACATTACAGATGGACCAGATGACCGTGTAGCTACAGACTCCATCTCCGCTGACGAACCCTCACCAGCGTACCTGTAGCACGCGACAACTCAAAGCGGAGGCATGATGAAGAAGCCTCCACGTCAGGTATAAACTTGCCAAGATTGCGCCGTTTGTTAGACACCCAGTAATAGAGCCCCCAACCCTCAACGTCTTACGACACAACTCCCACAATAGTACCTTCCTCAAATATACCGTCGTATTCCTGTTCAATTCCGGGTATTCCTCCACACCAGCAGCACCAGCTTCTCGTGCTGTGGAGGAAAGTATAACATTCGAGTTGGTGCGCACTGCTACCCCCACCCCTGCCTTGACTAGAAATCGGTACGTGGTCAGGGTTGACCCTGAATCCATGTATAGCAATGATGTTGGACTGCGGCGCGTAGTTGAAGGAATTGTGGAGTTTGACCTTCAGAACCGCGACGAACGTGAAGTCCGGACGAAGTTGTCCTTCAGGTTCGGTTCAGATGACGGGGATGTAGAAGATTTTGGGTAGTAATACCAATCAGACGCTTCGCAACTGTGGACATAGAAGATATCTTGGGTCGTATAATGCAGGTCTCTGAAAGTAGTAGAGCCTTCAACATGGACAACTTCACAACAGATATTGATAGAGTATTCCGGGTTGCGGGTCATAGTGCCACACCTTATACTCTTAATTTCAATTCTCCGATTATTTATAGAAAACATTTAAACGTCGATCGTGGTTGCGGCTTTATAGCAATAGTCTTAGCTCATATGTTCATTGTGCTAAATACAGTCGCGTATAATATCTGGAGTGGATGATCGTCGTAGGACTGTGTATGTTCTTAAAAGCTGTGTGAGAGATCGCACAAGACCTCTACTTATTTTAGGATTGTCAGGAACATCGTATCTCCCCATCCGTAATATAAGGGCTCTCTACGCTAGTTATGATAAAAGTCGAAAACATGGAAGGCACCATGATTTGTGTAAGAGATGTCTCGAGTTTGCTGATGATATAGTGAAACATTGTAAGGAGTGCTTCATGGTATGTGAGCAGTGTAAAAGCCCCAAATGTGAAAATCGTGTGGTAGAACCTAAGAAGAGGGAATGTAATGTGTGTCGACCTACATTTTTCAATAATAAATGCTTTGAGCTCCACAAATCAATTGGCACTTCCAGGAAAATGAGGATTTGTAAGTGTGGTATGTTTCACATGATGGATAATTGGGGGAATTACAAGCAGAAATGTGATGAAATTCACTGTTCTACATGCCATGAGAAATATAAGGCGGATGGAGTGAAGCATGTATGCTATATGAAAGATGCTAAGCCTAAAAATAGACCTTGTATAACCGTGTACTACGATATAGAAACCTACACAGACGCTGAAACCAGAGAGGTTATTCCACATTTACTTGTAAGCCAGATTATCTGCGATGAGTGCATGGAGATCGAGTGTGATGAATGTCACAAATGTGGTAAACGGACAAACGTTTTTAAAACGAATGCACACGCCAGCCGTGTGAAACTCTTTGTATTCTACAGTATATTGTTAAATTAGCCGACAAGTAAAAAAAAATGACTATGTATATTCTTTCCCATAACGGGGCAAAATTTGACACACAGTTCCTTTATAAGGAATTGCTTGAACACGAGTCATCTTGAAAGGGGGAACAAACTTATACAAATGCAGATAAGAGGTAATGTTCAGTTTAAAGACACTTTATTATTCACACCTTGTAAATTAGCCAAACAACCCAAGGTGATGGGTGTAGCCGCCGAAGTTTCAAAAGGGTATTTCCCTTACACATTCCTCACTAACGAAACTTTAAATTATGTAAGACTACCTCCATCCAAACATTACTTTAACTACACCAACATGAGTGATAGTGAGCGTGAAGATTTTGACCGCTACCACAACAGTGTTACTGAAACTAGTCCATACAATATAGCTGATGAATATGAGCATTATTGCGTGAACGATGTGCGCGTGCTTAGAGTATGTTTCCAGGCCTTTATAAGGATGTACACAGCCATTTCAAATGCGATCCGCTGCAAGTCGCAACCACGATCGCCTCATTATGTTTTACGGTGTTCAAAAATAACTTCATGCCTAAAGACACCTTAGCCGTCATTCACAGAAACAATCCCCGAAATTATGGACACAAGGCTATTTACTGGCTCATAAACCTAGAGCAACAGCCCAGGGTATACATAAAACACGCCCGCAACACGGGAGAAGTACCCATTAAGATCAGTGGTCGTATTTTTTGGTTGATGGTCTAAGTAAGGATCCAACCACTGGTGAGAAGACTGTGTATTCCTTTAACAGCTGCTGGTGGCATGGATGACCACGCCCTGAATGTGCCGTCACAGGGGACCTCCATGGAAAATCACCCGCCGACAGCTTCGCATGGACCCGTAATCGCGATCAACTTATAGGCTCCCAGTTCAGTCACAGGATCGTGTGGGAGAATGAGTATGATGCACGGATGGAAACCGATGAGCAGTACCGTAAAGAAATAATGGCCATCAAGCGTTCAATGGTGTTGGATCCTCTCAAATGCGGCGATAGCTTGTTCGGAGGGCGTACAAATCCATTGAAGCTATACTTTCCACCTACGGAGGGCGTGAAACTCCATTACTACGACTTCTGTTGTTTATGCCCCTACGTGATGAAGAACAATCCGTACCCCGTAGTTGCACCTGAAAAACTGCTGGTCCCGCCATGCCAACAATCGAGGAGTTTTCAGCTAACTTGAGTGAGCCCTACTTTGGACTCTCTTTCGTAGACGTGTCCCCCTCTCGATTTATGGATGCCGATCTTACCCGTCGTTATAGATCACAAGCTCATGTTTCCCCTGTGCGTGAAGTGCGCAGAGGAGAAAAACGGGGATTGTAATCATACAAACAGTCAGCGTATGATCAGAGGTGTATATACAAGCCCTGATCTGGACTTAGCCTTTCGCCATGGGTACAAAATATTGAAGATACATGAGGGGGTGGAGGTTTCAGAAGCTACCCAACCTTTTCACGCCATATATATACGCTTTTCTGAAGGATAAGGTAGAAGCATCAGGGTATCCGCGAGGAGTTGATACCGAAGATGAAAACTCGGCTTATATTCAGCGTTACCGTGCCCGAGAAGGTATACAGCTTGACCGTTCCCAAATTGTTAAGAATTCTGGCAAGCGCTATAGTGCAAAGTTGTCTAAACAGTCTTTGGGAGAAATTTGCACAGAATACTGGCAAAGTGAACGTTCATTTGGCAAAAAGTTATAGTGAAGTCTTGGATTATGCCAACGCTCCCAATAAAGAGGTTATAGAGATCGTGAATGTAGGTAATACTTACATAATGAAGTACAACATCACCGAACTGGCCACAGATACCTCACGGCTTACAACCATACCTGTAGCCAGCTTCACAACGGCATACGCACGTATCAAGTTTTGGGGACTACTGCACTCTCTTGGGCTGAGGGTGCTGTACGCTGACACAGATAGCGTAATATTCTGAGAGAGGGAGGGTGAATACATTCCGTCTATTGGGGAACTCCACGTGTATTTAACTGACGAGATCAAGGATGAGTATGGTGATGGTACATACGCTGACTCCTTTTTATCAACAGGGCCATAAACTTATGAGGTACGGGTGAGGGTGGGGGAGGATATGAAATATATCGTGAAGGCTAACGGTATCACGCTTAACCATGCGAACCGACGAGGCGTCAAATTTGACTCGTCGAAGGATCTAGTGTGCTTGGAAGATGAGGACACCATCCACCCCAACTGACTGTGGGGACCCAAAATTTTCGGGCGCAGAAGGAACTTAGGGGCACGAAGGTATGCCGTAACACCTATAGGAAACTTTACCAGGTGCCGGGTACCTATGATACCGTACCCTTTGGATACCTTAATCCTTGTTTTATATATATATATATATATATATATTGTTAACGATATGTTTATTTATTACGTATATTTGTTTCAATTAGAGTTTCATTTTCTCCTTTGTGTGCGTGCGTGTGTACAATCCTAAGCTCCGCCCACTGTGATCTCGGTCATGTGACTCCTTCTACTACCTGGGCATATCTCTACGCCGGCGTGCTCAGTTGACCTCTGCAATCCCTGGAGGTCAGATGTGTATTTTCTCACGTAGACGAAAAAATAGTCATGGCTACTTTTGATATTGTGTGTTCGACGTTTATGAAGTGGCATTCGGTAAAGTCGGAAGATGTTCTGAATACTGAAAGACGTCCTACCTCACTCTCCTCTGAGACTTTTAAGGCTACATTGAATCGCGCGAAGGAACAAGATGTTCAAATACTCTATGGATATTCTGACGTAATGGACTACGTTGTAGGGCTAAACTGTATAAAAGCGTACATATACCGTGAGGTGAAAGAAAACACGTGCAGAAGAGAAGCAACGGATATGGATAATGAGTCTTGTTGATGAGTGGTTGACAGGCGGTATTATGTCATGCTGCATCATACCGAGTACGCGTACCGTGCAGCTGAGAATGTGAACCTTGTCATCATGGACAAGCTAAAGTACTTTTACCACTACATTCACATATATCATAACGAGGTTCGCAATGAGGTTGTGGCTAAAGGACTGTGTGAGTTTTTAATAGAATTTAGAGACGAGTATCGTTTGTTAAACAAAAATGATAAATACGGTCACAAGTTTCTCTCAAGTAGTGCACCGGATTGTTATTGTGTGGAGAACGTCTAGTGCGCATAAAACATTAAAACTGAAATTACCACATGTGTCCGAAAATTGCCCGGTATAATGGCTGCAAGTACTCGTATGATTCATGCTAGAACAAGTCCGTACACGATTCAACAGCTTATGGTGTGACTCGCCCACCTGTGGCTCATAGTCATCTCAGAGCTTGAACCGAGTGGACGTGCACTCCTCGAATAAGATGGAACTTCCTTTGAGAAGCATTCTCAATGCTGCGGATGATGTGTACGTGACGAAGTCATTGCGCGTGTTTAGGCGTGAAACCGGTGCTATTAACTATGTAATTGAAACGATTTGTAGACAAGCAAACTCTGGTAAACGTAATGTTATTTATTTAAGTGTTGAGGAGAGGAATAGAGTCTTCGTAATAGTTGAGAAGTCGGGTGAGGACCGTTATAAAATATCTGCAGGTGTAGGTACAAGAAGAGAACAGATTAGTAATGCCCCCTCATATGCCATTGTTTGTACGTTGTGTATAAATAACGATCAGCCATGCATTGATATACGACTGATGTGGAAGAATGCATCTGATAATAACGTTCTTGTTCCTACGCGAAACCGATTCATCCTCGACAGAATGTTTGAAATCGTCGGATTCCGCAAGCTGAAGTCTATATTAGACGCACGTGTTACGGATATGATTTATTTTGACACGATTCTTGAATACGCACACACCGCTCTGCTCGACGGATTTATCGAATGTAGGAATGAACAGGACGAGAATGGTCTAGAGCTGGATGCTTATTTAAAAGGTTTAAACTCTTTGAAATATCATGAACTTTGGTACAAAGGACTTGAGAGGTACAGGGCAGAGCTCGCCTATAACTGTTCACCCTGAAGAACTGACCCACTATATAATGAGCAGCTGTCGTTACGACTTGAAAGATTATTTCAATTGCCGCTATGAGTTGTGAAGAAGAGTTCACGATTGAAAAGCTAGGGTCGGTAAGAAAAAACCCTCGATTGGAAAGGAGCGTTTATCAACTTGTATTTAATAATGATATAGTGGCTAACGATACCCTTTTTTGCGTGCTTTTGATTGTATTATATCCGTGTTTAAAGATCACTTGCCAACCGAATGTAAAGTAGGCACAAAAATAGTATTGAACGATATGAAGGCCATTTCCATCGAGTATAGGCGCCCGCACACCTTGAGCGGTGAAATAATGTTAAATTGTATTTACTGCGTAGTGCAAAGCAATAATGATGTGATTGTAGACTCGATTACGTGCGAGTTTGGTGTTTTAGTTAGTTTTAGTTAAGCGCAGTAGAACGAATGCATTTTGATGTATATTTATTTTCAATATATTTAATTATTTAATATAATTATGTATATATATATTTTTCCTGTACTAATATGTTGATGATTATACTCCATCATTTTGTATATTATTATTTTTTATTTTCAATATATTTAATTATTTAATATAACTGTATATATATATATTAGGGTGTTTCACCCTTATAAGGGTTGAATTTTTTATTTTTTTTTTTGAAAGTCTCACCCTCTCAAAATATTCGATTAGTTGTGTAAACTGATGTTATGGACTTTTGTGAAGTTTAATGAACATCTTAAGGTGCCTCATGCCTTGTAAAGTTTGGCTGGCTTGGGTAAAATCTATAAATAACAACTACATTCATAACAAGACGATTATTTTAAAATCTGACAAACTTGAGAAATTAATAACTATTTATTTTCAGCATTATATGCCGTTATTTAGTTATTTTATATTCAAATTCATTATTTATAAATGTAATATTAGGTACGTAAAGCTTAAGGAATGTTCTCGAAATTTTTTATTTTTTTTTTTTAATTGAGTACATAAAATTATTTTGTAGTATTGTTGGAAATTAGTTTGTTGGAATTGTGTTTTGCTCTTTAACTTGTCACTAGTTGACCCACCAACACTACATTTCTTAAGTTAAAAATAAACTAAATAGAAACAGTTATGAAACAGTAACAGTATGTTGATAACTTTCATATAATTCATTTGTTTCAGATTCATGGCAGCTAGGCAAAAAAGACAAGAAATTTTTCTTATAGGGAGCAGTCTCGCTCACAGTATCAGGGGATCTAAGTTACCATGTATTGGAGATGTCCTGAAGCGATTTTATTACTTCCATCGGGAAGAGAATGACAATTAAAGAAGCAGCCAACAAAACTTTTGATGAAATATTGCTATTCTGGAACAAAGCCAGAATCCCAACTAGACCCAAACAACATGTTATTACAAAAATTGAAGGTTTGTTTGCCACATGGAAGCAGCTACAAAAGAATAAAACTAGAAGTTCTACTACAGAAAACAAGAAAAGAGAAGATTTTATCAGCACTTTCCCAAATCTATTTGATATAGCTCACGCTGATGCAGCAAAACTGATCCAGAACCCCGAGGACCTTCAGTTCTTGCAAGCTCAAAGAGAGCCTGGACGACGGGGAACTATGGCTGGAATAGACAAGGTAACAATGGAGAAGGAAAGGCGACGTTTTGAAAGAGTAGCAAATGAAGAAAAGAGAAAACAAAGATGCAAGAAAGAAATAGCAAGCACATCAAAAACTGTGGATTCGACTAAAACAAGTGATTCTACTAAATCAGATACAGAGAGTTCCTCCTCTTCTCATGATTCTGATTACTTGCCAACTGTTGGAGGTACAACATCAAAAACTGTGGATTCGACTAAAACAAGTGATTCTACTAAATCAGATACAGAGAGTTCCTCCTCTTCTCATGATTCTGATTACTTGCCAACTGTTGGAGGTACAACTGGGGGAACTTCAATTGCAAAAAAACAAAAGTCCATCATGACTCCAGACCTCTGCGCCACTCTAGACAGAACTTTCATGAGTGATAGGGAGGCTGTTCATCTCCTAACGTCACTAATAAGGAGTCAAGTGATTCAGCGTCCTGAGATTTCCGTCAGCCATTCAACGGTATACAGAGCCAGAAAGAAGCACCGCCTAGAAGCTGCAATACAGCATGAAAAGAAAATTAAAGAATCCTTGGTCAATAAGGTGCTTGTTGTTCACTGGGATGGAAAAATTATGCTTGATTTGACTGGTAAAGAAAAGGTAGATAGACTGCCAATTATTGTATCTGGTGATGGTGTCGAAGAAATACTTGCCATTCCAAAAATTTCATCTGGAACTGGTGTTGCTCAAGCTGATGCGGTGGTTTCTACATTACGAAATTTCAATCTTCAAGACTCGGTGAATGCCATGAGCTTTGATACAACACCGTCAAATACGGGTGGACGTGGTGGTGCATGCATCTTTATCGAAAATAAACTTGGAAGGGAGTTGTTGAATCTTGCATGTCGTCACCATATATTCGAACTTCAAGTCGAAAAGGCCTACACTTTCTTGATGGGATTATCTACAGGACCAGAAATCCTGTTGTTTAAGAGATTTAAGGAAAGCTGGAAATCCCTTGATCTCTCATCTTTCACACCCCTTCAAGGGGAGCTGGAAGATGCAAATGTCACTCAGTTGATTTCTTTTGCTACAACAATACTTAAAGATGAGCAACCAAGAGAAGATTACCGGGAACTGCTGGAGCTGTGGATTATAGTTCTAGGTGAAACTCCGCCAAGAGGTATTAAATTCAAAAGGCCTGGAGCCATACACAGAGCAAGATGGATGTCAAAGCTCATTTATGTCATCAAATTATTTCTTTTCCGACATCAAATGAATATAACTGCCAGAGAAATAAGAGGAATCACGAGGTTTGTGATTTTTGTTGTCCGTGTGTATCTGGTAGCCTGGTTCACTGCTCCATTGGGAATCTCCTCTCCTCGTCTAGATCTAGCATATATGGCAAGGCTCAATGAATTCCATGATCGTGAGCTTGCGGAAGCAGTTCTCAATGTTTTCAAAATACACTTGTGGTACTTAGGAGAAGAGTTGGTTGCTTTCAGCTTCTTTGACGATGAGGTGGACATTCGCGAAAAAAAGGAAATGGTAATTGCATTGGAAAATCGTGAAAAAGGTAGGCGTCTTAAGGCATCTAGTGATGGAACATGGAAACCCTTACATCATTACGTTACAACAGCAACAAAGAAGTTCTTCAGCAAACTGAACCTTGATCTAACCTTTCTGAAGAACGATCCAGCTTTATGGGAAGAGGATGAAAATTACAAAGTAGCAAAAAAAATTGTTGGTTCTTTACAAGTCGTGAACGATACAGCGGAGAGAGCTGTAGCTCTCGGTGAGCTCTCCTCGGGGAAATTGACAAAAGATGAGAAGCAGTACCAATGTCTCATCCAATGTGTGAAGCAACACCGGAAAATGTTTCCAAACGTCAAGAAGTCAACTGTACTGTGATAGTCATTACATTTGAGAAATACCGCTATCTGAAATATCTTAATAAAACAAAAACAGTAATTTTAACATTCATGAATAATACTATCTTGTAAAAAACTTTGGCTCTCTTGAGGCACCTTTTATTTTTGTTGTATTGTAATGAAAGTTTATAATTTTTAGTTTTGTATGAAATGGAATAATTTTAAATGATGAGAGAATAAATTTTTAAAATTTCATTTTTTTGAAACACCCTAATATATATATATATATATATATATATATATATATATATATATATATATATATATATTTATCCTGTACTGTTATATTGATGGTTATACTCCAACATTTTTTATATTATTATTTTTTATTTTTGGATTTTATATATCCTCGTTCGTATTACGCTATTATTATTTTTATTTTATTTTTTGATCATATATATTTCATCATTTGTATAAGATTGTATATTTATTTTCTATATATTTCGTGAAATTGATTCCAATTATTTGTCTAAATAAACAGAATGATGTAATAGTGTTTTATTCAATTCTTTTGGTTGTATATATAAACGATATTATTTAATTATATGCATACCAAGTGGCTCGTTTTGCCTTCTAAACCGACTGACGGATTTCTAAGCCAACTGTCAAGAATATCTGAATAGCGCAGTATGGCTGTTGAAAAGTTAATTAATATATACACCTGCCTTCTAGGTCTTCTACGTCAACTGGCGGGTTAAGCCAACGGGCGGATTAAGCCAACTGTCAGATAAAGCCAACTAGCGGAAAGCCAACTGTCAAGAATGTATGCTTTAACTAAATAAATAGCTCAATCTGACAACTCAACCCTAATAATGTACACCTGAACAAGCCATTTTCGCCTTCTAAGAAGCCTTCTAAGCCAACTGGCTGATTAGGACCTTATAAGACAGCTGGCGCTCGGATGAACTCTCATTATGTGTCTGGCAGAAGCCAGGCGAACACCCCTCTCTCCTTCTAAGGTTAAGGCTTAGGTTAGGTTTCCCTTTGGGGGGTGAGGCCGTCCCACCTTCCCCAAAGACCCTCCTCCTTTCTCTCCCTCTCTTAGGTTAGGTATACCCCTTTGGTGGGTGAGGCCGTCCCAACTTCTCCCCCAAAGAGGTTAGGGGAACTCCCCCAGCTTTCTGGGGGAGTTCCCCTTCATTGCATCTTGGGGGATAACCCCCTTGTTGCATAATCTCCTCCCCCTTTGTTGCATAACCTCCTGCACCATTCCCCCTCCCCCTTTGCAACAGTGATCAACATTTGCAATTGCATTGCACACTAACCTTTTGCGCCCATTCTACTGGATGAAATAGCTCGGATGAGATTGAGAGAAAGTAGTGAAGATAAAATGTACAGACTAAAGAGCATACATCCATTCACCCACGCATCCTAGTGGACCAACGAGCAGCGACCATCCCCATGGCTAAGTTTCATACCTGAAGCTCTCTTCATACACCATGTACAGTGGACCTTCCAAGATTAAACACTTTCTAAGAAACACAAGTAATATTGATGGATATTTTAGAACGAATAACTTTGTTAAGAGAAAAAGCTTTACTTGGAGATCATTTTGGGTCTTACCCATAAAAATATGGAAGTATTTAATAATTCTTAAACCTCTGATCGTTTTAAGCGTCGAATAATCAAATCAATGTTTACGATTTCCTCTGCAGTTCATTAATGAATTTCTTCACTATTATTTTCTTTCTGTTTCAGTGTTGTTTTCGACTAAACAAATTTGAAGCATTTAGATCAAGTGCTTTGTATTGTATGTAACATTGTATGAACATTTGGGTTCAAAATCTTTAACAAAACATACTTATTTTGAAAGATTTGTATTTTACAATGTGCAAAAGATGACAAAATTTGACATCAAAATTGTAATAACTTTAAAATCTATTGTTAATACAATTTCCACCATTAAAATAAAACAACTTTTTTTATCTCCCATAAAATTTTGTATTATTATTATTATTATTATTAAAAATGCAACTCAATAATATTCTTTATGAGACACTTTTCACTGATTAGACAACTGAAAAAATGTTTACCGACATCTCGAATTTATTCTATTTTTAGTTTCGAAATCGTGGTCGAAGGCTCAAGGACGTTCTCTTTAATAACTAATTATCACCCGAAAATGCTGCCAACTGATGCCATCAGCGCAAGAAGTGTGGTTTCCTTCGTAATGATATCCATTCAGGTTTAGTCGAAGCAGTCTTTGTGTCACCATGCACCACGATATTTCTCTGCACACCTTCTCTTCAGATCCATGTTGTTGTCTTGTTCTTTCGTTGAAAACTGTTGACCGTTATGACGTTTAAGCGAATCCCCAGCGTTGCCTGAATATTGTCCCAAATCAAGACGGTATTTCGATGTGATGTCTCCGATGTAAAAGTGTTCGTACTTGGCCCAAAGCTTTTTCCACTTGAAGTCCTCAAGGTCCACCTTCAGTTCCATCAGAGTATTACTAACGAGGGCATGAATATTATCGAGTCCCAGCCAAAATTCTCCCTTCAAGTTTCCGAAACCAAGTTGGTACTCCACAAACCTCCGGAAGAAGTGTTCTCTCTCTGGAAGAGCCTCTCGATGTTGGATCGCCGTTCATCCACCTCCGTCAGTAGTTTGGTCGCAGAAAACAGAAACGGGTCGGTTTTCATAACTACTGAAAGGGTACACTGTTCTAATCCTGGACTCCTTGAAACCAAGGTTTAAAAGATCCTCACAGTCACGAGAACGTTTGGGAATTGCCTTCACCCGATCGGTCGGGTTTTTCCGCTGAATACAATTGGCTTTTCATTCTAAACAAGAAAGAATTCCTCATGGAATTCTCACAGAGCGCCAGAGTCTGAGACACGCAAGCAGGAGAGAATCAAATTTCTTCTAAAAACTATAAAGTCCTGTGATCGTAGATTCAACACGCTCTCCATAAGCGAATCTGTTCACTAAAGCAAAGATCATCAAAGTTATCAGAGGCTTTGATTCAAGCATCTGCGTCTAGTACGACTCATCGCCGCCGACTCATCGCCGCCGATTCATCGCCGCCAACTCATCGCCGCCAACTCAACTCCGAATGCACCGTTGCCAAATAATGTTTTGTATAATTTATTAATCTTTCTTTAGTGCGATGATAGGTACTGAAGGAAATTAAAAACACTTGGAAGAACCATTGAAAACATAACTAATTATATTTATATAATATTTTATTTTTATAATATAACCTAACCTAACCTAACCCAACCTAACCTAACCTAACCTAACCCAACCTAACCTAACCTAACCTAACCTTCACCAATTAACATTATAGATGCCTTATACAAAATACAGAAGAGTCGAGATATGTATCTCGAACAACTTGTAAGAGGTCATGCTCCACCTTCAAAGTTAAAAAAATATCTTGATGCTGATGACCGTATATTAAAACTAGTTTTAAGCTTTGAGCAACGATCTCCATTCGAATATTTACGTGGGATTGCCTACAATTACCACTAATTAAAATCTGAACCTTTTAATCTTTTTTTTTAACGTAGTAGAATAAAGAGTTTCTAACAATTTTTAACTTTTTAAAGCTCTAACCTTCAAAAATAAATTTAATTCATTTTAAAAAAAAAATGGAGTTGAGTTGGCGGCGATGAGTTGGCGGCGATGAGTTGGCGGCGATGAGTTGGCGGTGATGAATCGTCCCATCCGGCAACCATCTTTTCTCTTCTTGTTGAATCTGCTGTTCAAATGACGTCTAGTAGTTAGTTTTGAAAACCTCTTCTTTTATACTTTTTCTCTACCTAATCATTCGTCTGTATATCTCGAAACTTCCAGAATTTTATACGTAAGTCTAGATTATTTCTTTTCCCTGTAGAGGTCATTTTTGAGATCGAAGAGAGCGCGTCTGAAAAAGAGATTACTCAAAATAGATGCATTCTCATTTTCGGTTTTGCTTTCCCTCTTCTTCCTTTTGCCATTTTCATTTCAGGGAAATTTGACTTAGTTATAATGAATTACTATCATAATTAATATTTATGGTCTCCACTAATGTCATATTACATCACTGACAAAGTGTCATAAGTGAGAGGCTAAAACCAATTCAGTTATGCTACTTTCAATCATTTGAGTGGTATGCATTCTAGATTATGTGGTTTTTATGCTTTTTCATTTAATTCAGAGTTGGTTAGGAATGTGCAACAGATTGGTTTTTAATCTGAGAGCATTTGAGGAGACAGAAATGGATGTATTTGAGAATCCCCCTCTTCAGTTCCTCACGTCCGTTTATGAGTTTCATTTTGGCATTATGACGTCACCTGTACTCACGTGTTTTTATGCGAGTTATTTGAAGGTAAAAAAAAATACGTTCGCTGATGAGATGTATTTGAGGTGAAGGTAGGGAATAGGTTAGGTTAACCTAACTTAACCTAACCTAATGGTAGACTGGGTTAAGGAGGAAAGGAAAATTTCATGAACCTTTATGAGTTATATTTAAGGCTGATATAACCTCTCGCAAAATCGTCATACCCCGAACGCGTACTTGCCGTACGCCCCGTAACACCATCCCACGTCCACATCCCGCCCGCGCCCGTTGAACCCGCGTACCAAACCCGCAGCCTCTTAGCCACGTCCCGCATCTTTCTGTCCACACGATATCGTTTCCAAAGCATTGAAGATGAAGATGAGATTTATTTGTGTATGCAGGAAAGCATCGTTCTCACACACGAGGCTTCTGCTGATATATATATATATATATATATATATATATATATATATATATATATATACACACACACACTAGCAAATGTAGCCCAGAAACAACGTATGTATCATATAACAATAAGAACAGAAAGAGAGTAAAAAGAAAGTATCGTAAGTTTGCTGATTTGACACCGACAAATATCAAAGTTTTCACATTTCTTTAAAAGTTACATAATATACTCACACGAAAACATGTAAGGTCTCAAAAAATAAAGCAGATAATGGACGTACCATTATCTTCTCAGAACCTTCCTTGCCAACCTAGTGCAATAGCTTTCATCGTTTCATTTTTATGTATTATCCGATGTTGCTACAGCAGAACTTGCCACACTATGATTCGAACTTGTCACCTCTTGAGTGGAAGTCGGCACTGACGACTATGCTACAACAAGGTGAAAGCTAACACAACTCGTGGCATACTTCAATACTTGGAGGAACACAGAGCTTTTGCGACCACAGATGTTTTACGTGCTAACTTCCCTGCACTCGATCAAATGGTAGCATTAGTAACATGCAGAGGCGTACCAATACTTTTTGCCGCTCGGGGCGAAAATGCCAACGCCCCCCCCCCTGCAACAATTTTCAATTTTAAAAACAATTCCTTTACAAAAATACACTTCTAAACAAAACTTTTATTGGAAGAAAAACTTAAATAAAGCAACTTCAATTTTAACAATACTACATAATGTACCGTACATAATATACTACATAATTTTAACAATAACTATATAATGTATAATGCCTAGTTAAATTTTCGGACTTTCATAACAGAAAATTCATGAATGATTTTTTCTATGTCCATTGTCTCTGCAACTTCGCGTTCAATTGAAATAATCGCCAAATTGCTCAGTCTAGATTGACTTATAGTTGACCTGAGGTAAGTTTTTATAAGTTTCAGTTTCGAGAAACTTCGTTCGCAACTTGCCACGGACATGCATGTAGTTAGACAGATCCGGAGGGCAATTGTTATATGAGGCAAAGATTCCACTAGATCCCATTTAACGATCCACTGAAGTAGTTTTAACATATCCCAGTTCTTTGGATCATCGTCGACGCTTATGCTTTCGAAACTGAGCAAATGTCTGCGCAAACGCTTTATTTCTTCCAGTAGACTTCCTGGATTAATGTCATTGTAGATGGAAGAAAAATTATTGACCTTGGTATTAATTTCTTCATCTTTGGACTGATTCAAAAGGTACGAAGGAGACAGAAATTCAAAGCGATCATTCATGTTTTTAAGACAAACTGTGCGTTTTTCAATTTCTGCTAATAAACGATCCATGATTTCAAAAAATTATCTGCGTACATCCTCTTGCACAGTCAATCCAGCATCACGAGCTTGCTCTCCAGGCATTCTTCTCCGTCTCCTGACTCTGCGGTCTATACTGATATCCATTTCATTACAGAACTCTTCGGCGGCATCTGCAGCGTTTGATACTACTGCCTCTCGTTCATTAGTTAAAAACACGGATAAAGAGTTCATTTTTAATGCACACTGGTCCAAAGCAAGTCCCTTTCTTTGAAAATATAGCTGAGCATCATTGATTTCTTTCAGCACTGGGTCCCAGAAAAATAAGTACACAATGAATGTGTATGACATGATGGAGGTCAACAGAGCTTCAGCATCGCCCTTTGTGTCCAGATTTTCGGAGACCCCTTCACTCAGTTCTTCCAAGGCACTAACAACGTGAGTCAAGGTCTTCTTAAGACTAGAAACAGCATCATACTTAGCACTCCACCGGGTATCAGAGACTCGCTTGACAGTGATTTTGGAATGTTTTGTTAAGACATCCCAACGATGAGTAGAGGAAGAAAAGTAGACGAAAATTCGTTCAATTGTTCCAAAGAAAGTTACAGCATTAGGACTCAGTCCCGCGGCATGAACTCCAGCCAAGTTCAGCGAGTGGTTATTGCAAGGAATGAAAACAGCGTGTTTGCTAACATCAAGAATTCTGCGTTGAACTCCAAGATGAATACAGTACCTGCCATCGTAGCAGCATTGTCCCCTTGACCAAAACAATACTGGATATCCAGCCCATCCTCACGGAGCTTAGTGACAATGAGATCAGTAACTGCCTCAGCAGTCTTCCCTCTAATTTAATAAAATCAACGAAGAATTCCTTCACCTCTACATTACCATCTTTAATCGACACATAGCGAATTACCTGAGACATCTGATCAATATGCCAGCCTGGCAACCTTTCCGATGTGAAAATTTAAGCAACTATTTGTGGAAATAGTGGCATTGAGGTGGCATATATAGCAGTTAATGATGATTTTTCATCAAAACCATGGATATTTTGTACACAAATAACGCGCGACAATGATGAGATATAATTTTTTGGAGGGTTGCATTTTAAAACATAAAAACCCAAAATTTTGCATACTGCGCCCGCCTGACAGTAATTTGCCGCCCCTCGGGAAGTGCCGCTCGGGGCGGTCGCCCCTCTCGCCCCTCCCTTGATTCGCCACTGGTAACATGGTTGTAAAAAATTCGAGGGTGGAGGTGACAGTGACAGTGACAGTGTCAAATGAGTGGAAAAGATGGGGGAAAAGGGAGAAAAACCAACATTTTAATCTCTCAAAGGGGGATGGGAGTGATAAGGGGGAGAGGATTGATAAGATAAGTGTGGGGATACAATGGGTGAAAGGAGTGGGGTATGCGTTTAGTGAGAGGGAATGGGGGATGATGGGGCAGGGGGCTGATGAGATAAGGGAGATCTCTCACGCACCATTCTTCTGACATATATATATATATATATATTATATTATGGCTGTTATATGAATTCCCTCAATGAACCTCAATTTCAAGTCCACGAAGAACTTATTATTTCCGTCTAACGACGCTCCCATTAGTACAAAGAGTTTATTTAGTTTCATTTAATTGACATACTTTGCATACCTAGCTACGTTTCTACAACGGAATAAGAGATTAGCTTTCCCAATGACGCCCCAATTGAAATCTAAAATAAGTGACTCTGCCTATTCGAAATGGGACTGTACCCTAGCGACCTCGTGCAATGACGTAGCCGGACTTCCGCTTTTTCTAATATATAAGACGGGGCTCCACGCTCAAAAAATTCAGATTCCGGTACGCCAGATTCCGACACGGCGCGATTAATTTCGGATCTCCGGGTTGCGGCTGGAAGACCCAATCCGTAGAGGAGAAGCGAATAGACGATATTAGAATAAGCAACGTTAGTCACGAGCCTCCGAATTACATAGAGAATTAATCCGTACAGTGTTCTAGTCGTGCTAAGAAGTCTTGAGATAAATTAGGGAACAGTAGAGAGAATCCATGTATATCGACTCAGATATTTAATATAATTTAGAAGTAAGGTAACTTTGATTTAAAGTCGATCCAATATCGACTTCACATTCGATTAAATTAATTTCAACTGTAAAAGCACTCTTAATTCAAGTAAAGAGAAAAATTTTGCTACCGATTTTTTCTTGCCCCAGGCGATCCCTTAAATATCGCACTCTAATTTTATGAGCCTGGAGAAGCCAGACATAGAGACGACGTCTTCAGTTCATCATCATCATCATCGAGAGTACTTTCTGTTATACGGAAATCAAACCAAGAACAGAATATAACATAATATATACTGCTCGGTCCTAACATCCCCATATAAAAAAGAAGACACTAGTCAGCTAGAAGGGGTTCAGAGAAGCTTCAGAGCCAAGATCAATGGGTGCAAAGAACTAAATTACTGGGAAAGGTTACGTGAATTAAACCTACATTCACTGGAAAGGAGAAGAGAGAGAAACACCATTATTTACACTCAGTGCTGGGCAGTATTTAAATACATTTGTATTTAAATACGTATTTAAATACATTTGTGTATTTAGAACTGTATTTATAAATACATTGTTTTTCATGTATTTAAATATAGTATTTAAATACTTTAATGAGTATTTAAATACAATGTATTTAAATACTCAAAATATAAAAATGTAAATACTTTTACTGGTTTAATACACGTTCTGTACTAGCACAGTACGACGCGTCGACAGTGTAGTACAGCATGGTTCATGTTTCAACGTGTCAGTTCAATCAGTTGTGTGCCACTCTTAGTCGAAAGCGGTTGATTTCTTTATCGCGTGCGTGTCATGGCTTCAACAAGCAAATCCGGTGAATCAAACAGTGATATATCTGCAGATAATAATTTAGTGCACCCTCTGTTTGATGGAAAATACTTTAAAATTAAATCTAAAGACGGTAATAAGGTAAAGTGCACCTGCTTGCTGTGTAAACACGAAGTCGCTGCTGCAAGCAATGCTACAACGAATCTGTACACTCATCTGAAGGTAAGTGTTTTTTTAGACATCAAAAAATATCTTGAAATTGACCGAATAATCGTACAAAACGGCTCTGCCTTAAGTGGGCCTGTGTAACTAACTCGTTGCAATCAATCCAATTTGCGATGGAAAATTCATTGATGAAAAAGCTTTTAAAATCGTCTGATCTATCGAGTGGTGTATTTATTTCGAAATTCACCGTGTCCCCTAAAGTAGAAATTTATCAAAAATTGATATCAATGATTATTGATTCATTAATTACACTGGTCAACACTCATTTTATTGCCAATCATATTAGAGTGATTTTGGGGTAACTTTGTGGTGCTGATTCCGAATATGACATCGGTTTTGCTAGATTGGCTCTAATTTATGAGATAATTGGTACCCCATTGAAACACATAAAAATGCAAAAAATTTAATGTTCAGGCGGAGCCTACTTACTGGTTGGGTGGCCGATGACTTATATACGGAGGGGGAATATTCTAGAATGATCGCGGAGTAAACACTAAGAATATTCGCGTGTCTCATCATCTAGAATGTTCCGGTAGTTTCCCATATACACGCGTTATGGTTACGTTTCCTATTAATTGAGGGTATTCATTATCTCAAGAACTAGAGCCAAATCGGAAAAACTACTTTCATTTTGGAATTCAGCAACCCCAAAATACCCTAAATTCGTACGAATTTCCTTGGCAACGAAACAAAAAGTTTTTTTTGTTGAGCTGTGTTATCGATCATTATTCATTAGGTAATTCATGTTTATTTTTTTCACAGCGTGTCCACCCTGGCATGTTTCAAACTGTGCAAAAGTATGTAGCAACGAAACGAAAGAGAAAAGCAAGTCTTGATGGAAGTGACCCATCTTCATCGAGTAGCGCCAGTAAGCAACAGAAAACGATCACTATCGAAGAAAGTTTTGCGGCTAATCCCAAGAAAGTAAAACAAGTGGATGTCGATAAAAGCATTGCTGAATTCATAGTTCAGGGCATTCATCCTCTTGCTACCATTGAGCAACCAGCTTTTGTGAAACTTGTCACAAGTAAGTAATTAATACAGTAATTTATACTGAATTATCAGTTATTGATAGAATGATAGTTACTACTAAAATATCCTATTAATGCTTCAACATTTTAGCGACCTTATATTCATTCTTTTTTAATGGTATAATTTTTATTTTCAGCTCTGAATCCAACTGTGAATGTTATTTCACGGCGGAAACTATCCCGAAACCTGTTTGACGACGAGAAACGCTTGAAGACGCTGTTAAGGAACAAAATAGAAAATCTGTCCCACATATGTCTTACAGCGGACATATGGTCTACGCGTCACCGCAGTTTTCTGGGTGTAACTGTTCATTGGGTTAGTGTGTATACTAGTGTAAATATATTTATTTTGAAGTAAAGTTAATGGAAGACAATTAAAGAAAACAATCGACAATAATAATGCGATATAGCTATATCGTTTTATGATGTGTATACAATATGGCTATAATTTAATATATAGGTATATATTTATAATCATTTACATTTATTTTTTTTTACCTCATAACTAATTTTCAAAATATTTTTTACAGATTGATGAAGCTATCTTTGAACGACACAGTGGGGCACTGGCTTGCTGTCGATTTAGAGGTGAGCACAGTTATATTAAAATTGCGGATCAGCTGGAAGATATCATGAATGACTATAACATTCCAATAGACAAGGTTGTGAGCACCGTTACAGATAACGGCTCCAACTTTATCAAAGCATTTAAGGAATTTGGCATCAAGGCTGTCGAGTCCGAACAAGTTGATATCGACGATGACGAATCCCAATATGATTCAGACAATGAGGTTGAAAATGATCTGCAAATGGAAGACGGTTTGTTGGATGAAGATGAAGACGGCTCTGATCCCAGTTTTAGCCTGTCCAAACATGTACGTTGCGCATCGCATACACTAAGTTTGGTGGCCACTACCGATGCTAAACAGGCTCTAAAGACTTCTTCATTTTCAACCATCAACCACTCGGTGATGAGAAAATATTCCGCGCTCTGGAATAAGAGTGGACGACCGAAATCAGCTGAAATCATTAAAAATGTATTGAACTGCACCTTGCGTCTACCTTGTCCAACACGGTGGAACTCACTGTACGACTCCCTCACCGTGCTACTGAAGCACAAAGCGAAGCTCCACGAACTAATGACTGCTCTAGAGCTACCAACATTCAAGACGCATGAAATTGAATTTCTCCAAGAGTATGTTGCTGTGCTGGGACCAGTTGCCACGGCGATTGATCGCCTCCAAGGTGATAAAAACAGTTTCTACGGAGAGCTGCTGCCTACTCTACTATCCGTAGAAAATAAACTGAGTCAACTGGAATCCAAGCCCCTGAAGCATTGCCGTCCACTGATCAACGCCATTCTTCAGGGGTTCCAAAAGAGATATAAAAATTATCTCTCCTTATCTAATGAACGCCAAGTCACCGACGCCATCATTGCAACAGCCACGCACCCATACTTCAAACTGCGTTGGGTAGACATAAACAAGTCTTGGAACTCCGAAACTCAACGAGGAGTGGTAAAAATCATTTTAATCCGTGCCGCCACTACTGTCGACCAAGACCCGCAAGCAGATGACAATACATCTAGTGGTGCATCGGACGGCGATGAGTACTTTGGCTTCGCCCACAACTCTTCGTCTTCGAGGTCCTCTATTGCACCATCTGCAGACATGAATGTATTGGCATTTCTACAAGATTCCGATAGGACCATCAACAGTTTGGGAAAACATCCTCTCATAAAAAGACTGTTCCTCCGCTATAACACGACATTACCATCTTCGGCACCGGTAGAGCGAATATTCTCATTCGCGGGAATCACTTTTACTCCCAAAAGAAACTCTTTCAGACAAAACTTTTGAAAGATTGGTTTTGATCCTCAGCAACCGTGAAATAAAAGAGAATTCGTAAGGTGCCTTATGTTTATGTTTACGTCTTATGTTTATGTTTATGTCTCATCTACTCATTAATTGTTACTCATTTTGCAATGATATAATGAGTATAATATGTCACTGGTTGAACATCGTAAGTTCTAAGTTCTTTTGTTTTTGTTTTGTTCTAAAAAGGGAAATATATAATCGGAAATTAGAGTGTACTATTTCTTTATCCTTTATCAAGCATTTTATATTGTTGTTACTCATGAATTAGTGAATGCATGTTAAAATTTGTATGTATTTAAAATGTATTTACAAATGTATTTTGTATTTAGTATCTAAATACATTCGTAAAATGTATTTAGTATTTAAATACATTTCTCCCATGTATTTAGTATTTACTATTTAAATACATTCAATGTATTTATTGCCCAGCTCTGTTTACACTTGGAAAATAATGGAGAAACTAGCTCCAAATCTTACTCTGAACCCTATAACAGCCCAAACAACAGCGGAAAGTAAAAAAAGAAGACTGTGTCCTGTTCCCAAATTAAAGGATAGACAGGGAACATCCTTAATCCTGAAAGAAAATAGTTTTGTTGTGGGAGGACCAAGACTATTTAATCATGTGCCCAAAGACCTAAGGAACAGGAGTGGTGTTGCGGTGGACATCTTCAAAAGAAGATTAGACGCCTGGCTCAGAACAATCCCCACTGAGCCGGGCGGACCTGGCTATGTGAGGTGGAGAGTACAAGAAACCAACTCTCTATTCACCAGGCCAACTCGAGAGGAGGGGCAACAAGCTTGACCGTCGTGAAATGAGGAATCATCGCACGTGACATTTGAAAGGGTGAAATGTGTGTGTGTATATATATATATATGTGTGTGTGTGTGTGTGTGTGTGTGTGTTTGGGAGATGCAAATATGTGTCGCGGGAACTGGGAAAGTACCAAGGGGGATATACCTTACCTTACCTTACCTTATGTTGTTTCGTGCGTTGGTCTCTCTTCACACGGAGGTCAAGCTGGTGGCCCGCCTCTAGGTCTGGCCTGGTGGAGGAGCGAATTGCTTTCTTGCGCTCTCCACCGTACATAGCCAGGCACGCCCGGCTCATCTGGTACTGTCCTGAGCCAGGCATCCAGTCTTTTCTTGAAGACTTCAACTTTGATCCCCGTTACGTTTCTGAGGTCTTTAGGAAGCTGGTTGAAAAGTCTTGGCCCCCTGACAACCAAGCTATTTTCCTTCAGGGTTGAGGAGGTCCCTTGTCGAGCCTTTAATTTGGGAACACTACACATTCTGCCTTTCCTATTTTCCAGTGTTGTTTGAATGGTAATTGGGTTTAGTTTTAGGTTTGGTGCCAGTTTTTCGATCATTTTCCATAGGTAGATTATGATGTACCTCTCTCTTCTTCTTTCCAGTGAGCACAGATTTAGTTTACGTAGTCTTTCCCAGTAGTTGAGTTCTTTGCAGCCATCAATCTTGGCTGTGAAATGCCTTTGCGTTTCTTCTAGTTTATTAGTTTCTTCCTTTTTATATGGGGACGTCAAAACTGAGCAGTATTCAAGTTTTGGTATAATCAGTGTTTTTAGCAGGGGAATCATTACTGTCCTGTCCCTTCTCTTGAAAGTTCTTAGTACCTGTCCGGCGACTCTTTTTGCTTTATTTATCGCTATCTGATTTTGTGTTTCGAATTTCGCATCATCTGTCATTGTTATCCCGAGATCAATCGCTTTCGTGCTTCTCTGAATTTCTTGTCTATCTGGAGCATAATATGCAGTCTGTTTAAGTTATTTTCTACCATATCTCAAGAGCTAAAATTTCTCGGCGTTGAATGATATGTTGTTGTCTTCTGACCATTTGTATGTTTTGTTCGTGTCCCTCTGCAAGGCCTCCACGTCATGTACATCGCTGATTTTTCTGCTGATCTTTGTATCGTCTGCAAAGGATGTTACTATACTGTTGCTGTTTACTCCGCTGTCTATGTATGTTAACATGATTATGAACAGGAGTGGAGCTACTACTGTCCCTTGTGGTACTGAGCTGCGTACTTCCGATCCTGATGATGATATACCTTGAATTTTGACGACCTGCAGACGATCTCTAAGGAAGTTGTACTGTAGATCCATTTTCCCACTTTGCCTGTTATTCCCATATATTTAATTTTATGTTATTATACCATGGTCACATTTATCGAAAGCTTTAGCAAAATCTGTGTATATAACATCGTAGTTGTCATTGCCTTCCAATGCATCTAGGATATTGTTGTAGTGTTCTATTAGTTGTGATAGGCATGATCTACCTGATCGGAATCCATGCTGATTTTCGTTGAATCTTTCCCGTGTCTCCAGGAAATCATAAATTTTCTCTCTAACTATTCTTTCAAATATTTTGGTGAGGTGGGACGTCAATAACACTGGTCTATAGTTCTTTGCTTGAGATCTGTCCCCTCCTTTATATATAGGGACAATGTTTTCTCTTTTCAAGATGCTCGGTATTTCCCCAGTGTCTAGGGATCTTCTCCATATCCAGTATAAAGGTGTAGCTATTTCATTTTTACAGTTTTTAATCAATAATGCGTTCCAATTATCCGGACCTGCAGCTGAATGTGGTTTCATTTGTCCTATAGCTCTCGCTACATCTTCTGGTGTAAAATCAAAGTCTGTTATGTACTCTCCTTGCAATTCCTCTTCAAAGAATGCATTTATGTCAGGTATCGCTTTGTCACTTTTTGGGGTACTGAAAACTGATTCATATTGAGCTCTCAATGTATCAGATATTTCTTTTGGATCATCGGTTAGTTCATTATTTCCCGTCCTTAAGGGCCCAATAGCGGCGCGCGTTTTTGTCTTCCTTTTTGCATAGCTATAGAAGTATTTTGGATTTTCCTTTATTGCTTCTACCGCCTTTTCCTCTTCCCTCTCTGTATGGTCCTTAATCAGGGCTTGTATTTCCCTATCGATACCCTCCAGTCTTTCTTTTATTGCTTTCCTGTCATTATCTCCGCAGTTACCTAACTTCGCCTCCACTCTCTTTCTTTTGTAGAATAGTCTTCTCTTTTGCCTCTCTAGCCAGCTCCTCTTTCCTTTTGGCTGTGATTTCGGAGCATATTTTTCTAAAATTCTCAGCGTTTTTTCCTCCAAGGTTGTTAGCATTTCTTCAGTTGTTTTATTCTCGAAAATTGTTCTCCATTCTATTTGGCCCATGTGCGATCTGATTGCTTCCCAATTTATAGTCTTCGAGTTTAAGTTAAAGGCACCGAATTTACTTCTTTCCACAATATGTGTATTGTCTTTTAATGCTGTCGTCATATTTGTTGATATCTCGATTAAGTTGTGGTCTGAGATAATGGTTGGGGTTATTTTTATATCAGCAATCAAGTTCGTGTTATTCGTGAGTACCAGATCCAGGCAGTTATTTTTTCTGATATGTTCTGTTATCTCCTATGTCAGCATAAACTCATTTGTGAGAGCCATCAACATTTTTGCTTGCTCCTGGTCTTCTCTTGTGCCCCCCTTGTCCTGGTGAATATATATATTCCTATCCACCTTTTTGTATTTTATAAATGGGAAGTTAAAGTCTCTGCAGATCATTATATTGGGGGATGGAGGGTTTATGGCCTTTATTAACTTTCTGATATCATCAATGGCCTCCGAGAATTTTTCGGTTGGGGTGCTTGGAGGTCTATAGATGACTATTACTATCAAGTTTAGTTTTTCTATTTTCTCTGCTAGGAGTTCCACATAGCTGTTTGATTTACTTATTATTGTCTCTGTCATATGACCTTCCTCTACATATATAGCACAGCCACCTTTCCGTCCCGTCGTTCTATCCGCTCTTAGTAAGTTGAAGCCCTCTATATTTATCTCTTTCTTATCAATACAATGTTCGCAGTTTTCACAATTTCCTTGGCAATCTTTAAGATGAGTTTCTGTGAGGCATACGATGTCCGCCCTTGTTTCGTCCATAAATCCTTTCAGGTACGAAACCTTATTGAGTGATTGGTTTGGTCTTATTCCTTGAATATTAGCCAGGACAATTTTTATGTTCTCTGTTTTTCGTTGCTCCTTGTGCATTTCAAGTTCGTTTCTTCGATATCGCTTGATTCGTTGCCCTATGATCCTCCGAAAGAGATCCGTTTCCGCCTACTTGTATTGGTAGCTTCTTGCCCGGTAGCGATTTGGCTCGGGGGTTTTCAGCTGTGTCAACTGCATATATATATATATATATATTATATTATATATATATATATATATATATATATATATATATATACAGGGCGTCCCAAAAAAATGTATACACACTTTAAATAATTATAAAGGCAGTGTTTATTAAAATACATTTCATTTTCAAAATGTAATAGAATCTACAGACATTATTTAATTGTTTTGTCAACGCCTGTTTTCAAACTGACGTCCGTTCTGGTCCAGGCACTGCTGATAACGCGAAGCAATGGAATCGCAAACATCACGAAACATTTCGTTTGGTATTTGTGTGCATTCTCGTTCAATGGCTGCTCTCAATTCAGCGACTGTTGCAGGTTTTATAGCGTAGACTTTGTCTTTTAAGTATCCCCATAAAAAAAGTCTAGTGGTGTGAGGTCTGGTGAACGCGGAGGGTATTCTACGAAACCCCTTCGTCCAATCCACATCCACATCGTGCCAAGTACCACTCGCAATACTCCACTCTTCGGTCCGGATCATCTTCATTAATAGCATGGACTAATCTTGGAATGTAACTTTTCCATTGACAGCGCTTGAAAATGCGTTGGACAGACGATTCTGAAATTCCTAACTCACGACTCGCTTGCCGCACAGATTTTCTTGGACTTTGGTGATACGTTTCCAGTACTCTTTCTTGCTTTGTGGGGCTTGTCGATGTCCGTGGTCTTCCGGAACGCTTCTTGTGGACATTCTGAACAGTTCCATCGGCTTCAAACTTATCTCTAATTCGAGTGATGGTAAGTCGCGTTGGTGGATCTGTTTGAAACTCCTTCCTAAACTGTCTTTGCACTTCAACTGCGTTTTCACACTTCCAGTAGCATTTTAGAATGAATTTCCTTTGTTCAAAGCTTAGTCTGACTGCCATTATTAATTCTAATGGGTTTAACTTGGAAAGAAAGAAACATCAATTGAGCTATCAGCTGTTAAATGTGTATACATTTTTTTGGGACGCCCTGTATATATATATATATATATATACACACTGCATATATATATATATATATATATATATATATATATATATATATATATATATATATATATATATATGTGTGTGTGTGTGTGTGTGTGTGTGTGTGTGTGTGTGTGTGGGTTGGTGTAGGTGTCTGACATCATACTTTGAAATTTTAGCAGCCACCACCAATTCTCGTAGGCATAATAGTGATAATATAGGGTATAGCGACCTAGTATAACCTAACCACTAACTCAACAGTGACATTACACGATTGGGAGTCGAGCCCCCGACCTCAGTCTTTATAATACAATAAATCGTTTTTGCATAACCAAACCTCATCTTTCACAATATTCCAAGAATAACCTAACCTAACCTACTCTCACACATCATTCTCTAGGGTGTATATATATATATATATATATATATATATATATATATAAACCTTGGTTTTTCTTCCGGCCGAATTGTTCACTCTGACGAAGGTCAAGTTTGTCACTCCACCTTAGACCTTCAGTTTAACGTGGAATCCGAACCATGTCCCACCAGCAGCCCAGCGTTTTAACCACCAGGTTACTCAGGGTGCCCATTTATCTACCAACCAATTTTTCTTATTGTTTGGAAGGATGAACAGCTGGGTTTTGCTGCGCGCCGCCTGCCATCACCGCGTCTCGATCCCGGGGCCGATGGACTCGTAGTCAGCGACGCTATATATATATATATAAGAATAACAAAAGAAAATAATAAATTCAACACCTCAGTATATCGGAAACCAATATACATACGCCAAGGTACTAATTACTTTAGGCACCTCCGTTCACTATGTAAAATTAACAGCATCAAAATATTAATCCACATACCTATCAACTTTGTTCCTTTTACCTGTCCTTCCACAATGAAATAGAATTTATTCATAATTTAAGTATTAATAAATTTCAGCATTAATAACTTTTCCAAAACATTTACTACAATCTCTAACCAGAAATTCTCAACATCTATTTTTATATATTTTTAAAATTGGTTGGCGCTAAAGTTCATAATATGATGTCACAGACATATATATACGAGTATATACCCACATTTTTATTTTTCTACAGATCTACAGAAGCTAAGGCTAACAAAGACCCTAAGACCCACTCTAAGGTTAGCCCGAGAGAAAGAAGAGAGTAGGGGTTAAAAGAAGAGAATAGGGAGTTAAAAGAAGAGAATAAGGAGTTAAGTAAGTAGCAAAACCTATCATTCGTGGGTTAACATTCATTCAGAAAGAGAGAGAGGAGATTTACCAGCATCATCCGCTGGCCACTGCTTACAAGTCGGAAAAATAGTCGAAGATAATAGGAAAGGGGTGAAAGATGAAAAGAAGTAAAATAAGAACGCTTACAAACCATGCAAACACAGTCTTAACTCAAATAAACACTGTCATACCATGCAAACTACAGACAAGCAAGTAGGAAGAGGATGAGAAAAGAACAAAAAAAAAAGTATGAAGAGTATAACAAAAAGTGGGTTAGTTTACGTTACGGGCTACATCTAAGTTCGTATTCGTCTAATTTTTTTTTTTAAATTTAACGCTGGCATATCACATGCTGTCATATTACAAACTGGCATCAATCGTCAACAGACTCAAACATCGACTATCACCCCTAGAGCTCCTGTTGCTAATTGTTATATTATTTTAAACGACGTTAATATTTTTAAAATGTCTATGTAAACGGTTTTTAAACATATTAACGCTGGTAGAGTTCACGACGGACGCGGGAAGATTATTCCATTTATCAATTACTTTAAACGTAAAGTTTTTAGCGATGTTAGTAAAGAAACGTCTACCATGTAATTTAAATCCGTTATTACGAGTATTGCTGTTATCAAAAATGAACACTGTCAAAATTAACGTTATCGATTTTATTAACGATTTTGAAAACTTCAGTAAGCTCCCCACTTAATCTCCTAGTCTCGAGTAAATGCAAGTCTAACTCTTTAATCCTATCTTCATAAGACTTGTTGCGTAGTGACGGAATTAGTTTCGTGGCGTGTCGCTGAACCCTTTCCAATTTAGCAATATCCTCACGCAAATACGGGCACTAAAAATGAACGGCATATTCTAAGTGAGGCCTGACTAGGGACTTGTAAAGGGGCAATATAATATTCTTCGATTTAAATTAAAAATTACGCGCTATGAAGCCTAACATCCTGTTAGCTTTTGCGCAAGACTCCAGGCACTGGTTCCTAACTTTCAAATCCTTAGATACGCATACGCCTAAATCTACGCTCGCTAACTGTCTATCGTCCATCGTGTAGATGTAATTATTGTTACGAGAACCTATCTGCAAAACTTTACATTTGTCTACATTAAATTGGATCTGCCACTTATCCGTCCACTCCATAATCCTATCTACATCGTCTTGGAGCCTATTTCTATTGTCCACGTTAAGAACTTTACCGCCTATTTTAGTATCGTCCGCGAATTTTGACACGTTACTGGTCAAGCCTACATCTATGTCGTTAATGTAGATTACGAATAGCTATGGGCCTAACACTCATCCCTGAGGGACACCGCTACCTACCTCCAGCTACCCTGATTCCCTACCATTAACAACGACCCTCTGTTTCCTGGCACGAAGCCATTCCTCTCACCAGTTAGCTGCCTACTCGCGTATACCGTGCGCTTTAACCTTCACAATTAATCTTCTATGTTCTATGCCTATCATATTCGCGCACTATTTCGTTGTAAAACTCTAACAAATTAGTTAAACAAAATTTATGGCGTCGAAACCCATGCTGACTACTATTAATCAAATCCCGACTTTCTAAGTGATCGACGATACGATCCCGAACTTCGGATTCCAAAAGTTTACCGACAATTGACGTTAAGCTAATAGGCCTATAATTGCTAGCTACTGTGCGGTCGCCTTTTTTAAAAATGGGCGTAACGTTAGCTAATTTGAAGTCTTCAGGAATAATCCCCGCTTCCAATGACTTATTAAAAATTTTCTTTAATGGGCCTACGATAACGTCTTTCAAATCTTTCAAATGTCTAGGATAAAGCGCGTTAGGGCCTGGAGCCTTGCTAAATTTTAGCTTATCGATAGGATGCGCAATCTCACCCTCATAAACAGTTATTTCATTCAAAATAGTCTCGCTACTAAATGGAACGATATCATCCACGTCGGGAACATTATTTACGTCTTCTACAGTAAAAACTGTCTCAAATAACGTTGTTAAAAATACCCGCCATCGCCTGAGCGTCGGAAGACAAAGCGCCGTTAGCGTCCACTAGAGGGCCTATGTTATCTTTTCTCGGCTTACGATTATTGACGTAGTCAAAAAACTTTTTCGGATTATGTTTACTATCCGCAGCTACAAGTATCTCTAAATTACGCTTAGTATTCGCTAAGTATATCTATTAAAGTTAGCTACCGTGCCATTGCGCTTATTAAGTCTGTATGCTCTGTTACGCTTGTTTATGAACTCATCTATTTACCTAGTCCACCAGTTGACCCTACCATGATTTCTAGCGCGCTTGGACCTACGCGGAATAAAGTTCCTTTCGATATTCAAAAGATTTTCTTTAAACGCCTCCCAATGAAAATATGCGTCATTACCCATAAATAAATTATCTCAGTTCACTACTCTCATCCTATCTCCAAAACTCAGAATTAGCCCTACGAAAATCAGGGACTTCTATTACGTTACTATCCTTACTGTTTTCTATCAGTAACTTAAACTATCAGTAACTTAAACATCCCAAACTCTCACCTACTTCCAAACCTTCGACTATATTTTCGTCGTTCGTCACTACCACGTCTAAAATATTGTCACCGCGCGTTGGTTCCGTAACCATCTGTCGTAAAAAATTATCTTCTATGAACTCAATCAGTCTCAAACCCTCATCATTACCAGCAAAAGTCTCGTAATTAACGTTAGGGCAGTTAAAGTCCCCGACATCTATACTATCCCGATTATTAATAAAGTTACCAAGAAGTGTGTAAAATCTAGTATTGGTATCGAGGGGTTGAACGGGAAGTCTTAAACAACAACGAAATTAAAGCTAATACTACGCGCCCGGGACTTTTACCGGAATTTGGACTGTTTCCTCTTTTTTTGAGAATAACATATTTAATGTAGATTTTTACACTGATTTAAAAAATGCAAGTCCTTTATTGGAGAAATTATTATTTTAAAAGTTACACAGTGTTCTAGTTTACGTATGGTTACTGTTTTAAAAGTTACATGTTGTTTAAACTCTGCAAATTAACCAAAATAAGATAAGAAAACAATAAGAACCGGGCTTGTTTATGGCCTACCTAAGACCCATAAACCTGGAGTTCCGCTTCGCTCCATTCTTGCAGCCATAAATACTCCAAGTTATAACCTAGCAAAATTTTTGGTCCCAATCATAGACCCTCTCACACGTAGTCATTTCACTTTGCGAGATTCTTTTGAGTTTGTTGATTGTGTTCCCAAGTTGATATTTAGGGATTGTTTCATAGCTTCCTTTGATGTTCAGTCTTTGTTTACCAATGTACCTGTATTAGAAACTTGTGATATTACAGTATTATAAATTCTTTGTTTGGGTCCACCAATGACATTTTGGGATTAAGCAAACAATTGTTTTCAAAACTTTTAAAGTTATCAGTCCAGGATACCATTTTCTTTTTTAATAAAGAACTTTTCCACCAGCACGAAGGAATGGCAATGGGTTCGCCCCTTGGTCCGTTTTTTGCTAATAGTTTTCTTTGCTTTCACGAGGAAAAGTGGCTGAGGGGTTGTCCGCCTGATTTTAAACCTATTTTATTTAAACGTTATGTAGACGATTGTTTTGTCATTTTTAAGCATAAAGATCATGCCCCTTTATTTTTAAATTACATTAATACTAAGCATCCTAATATTAAATTCTCTATGGAAGTAGAACAATACAATAAAATTTCGTTTCTTGATGTTACCGTAAATAAACATAGTACAGGTTTCTCAACACAGGTATACAGAAAACCAACCACCACCCAACTCGGTACTCATTTTTTTAGCAATATCCCACTTGGTTTTAAGCTGGCTTGTATTAAAAGTCGTATTTTTAGATCCTATCACCTCTGTTCAAGTTGATCTTCATTTAACTTAGAAATTCAGTATCTTAAGAGATTTTTTAACTATAATTTTTATTGCACTTCGACTATTGAGACTTTAATTTCAAAATTTTTAAATAACTTATATTCACCCAAAATAATTCAGTCCACGGTTCAGAAACAGGAGGTTTATCTTAAGCTTCCTTTCTTAGACCAACTAACTTTTCAACTTAATAAAGATGTCCACTCTATTTTGGACAGACGCTTCCCTCAATGCGACTTCCCAATTATCAATTCTAATTCTAATTCTCTGCAATCTTTTTTCCGCAATAATGATCGCCTCCCCGTGATTTTGAGATTCTTTGTTATTTATCTATATACATGTGCGACCTGCCAAAGTCGCTATGTAGGGCAGACTGCCCTGCAGTTAAAACCTAGGATTTCGAAGCATTTGGGTTTTTCTTATCGAACTTCTCGCCCTCTTTCCATTCCTGAATCCTCTGCTATCCGGCATCATTCAGAGACCCATGACCACCCGTGCCCCCAGGACTCCTTTACGATTCTGTCGTCTGCTTTTAATTCTCTTGATTTCAAAATTTTACAATCCCTTTTTATCAAAAAGTTAAATCCAGAATTAAACGATAGCCTTTCCTCGATAAAATTACTTGCTTCCTAATCAACCAACTAACACCTTTTCAATACAACGCAGTAACTTAGGTTCTTTCTCCTTTCCTTTTTTTCTCTCCAGTTGTTATTTGCAACTCTTAGTGTCCAGGTTAGACTTTTTTTTTAATTTTTTAAATTTAAAAAATAAATAATTTTTTTATTTTTAATGCGTTTAACTTTTATTATTTTATTCTTACTGTTCCAGATAGTTTTTTTAAGCTGTTTTTAACTATTTGCTTATTGTATTAGGTTTTATTATGTATAGTATATTTTTTTTACATTTGTATTTACTTTAGTTATATTTTTGATTGTCTTTAGATGCTTTCATGTAGTCACTGAAGATGGCCCCTGAGTGGGCCGAAACGTTTGGCCAATAAATGTTGAGAGTCGTACCTCTTGTCTTTATATTCCTATTGAGGATAAGGTTCCGGAAGAACACTTTTATCGTATATATATATATATATATATATGCCCGGTTATGTCAACTGAGTACTCGGTTAGGTCAACTGAATACCCTTGACGATTGGTTAGGTTTAGTCGTGATATTTTCGTTAAAACTAACTAAAATATTACGACTGAAGCTAACCAATCGTCAAGGGCGTACAACTGACCTAACCAGGCATTCAAGTTTTATTCTATGTAAATAATGGTTCTCTATTTATGTTTGCAACAAATAATAAATTTGTTATTGTTTTCTTATCTTATTTTGGTTAATTTGCAGAGTTTAAACACCATGTAACTTTTAAAATAGCAACTATACGTAAACTAGAACACCGTGTAACTTTTAAAATAATTTCTCCAAAAAAAAAGACTTGCATTTTTTAAATCAGCGTAAAAATCTACATTAAATATCTCATTTAAAAAAAAATAGGAAAGAGTCCAAATTTCAGAAAAGGCCAACGCGCCCTAACTTCAACGCATATCGCATTAATTGCTGCCGGAAAATCTATCTTAATCTCGATAGCCCAAAGGGAATTACGAATGTATAACAAAACGCCGCCACCAATCCTGTATAACCCATCATTAGTAAAAAGTTTAAAACCCGCTATATTAAGTTTCCCAAACAAGTCCCAAGTCGCGGTATTTAACCACGTTCCGGTTACAGCAACTATATCTTACAGTAGTTCCCTGAATAAATTATCGCCTTAATTTCGTTCAATTTATTTCTAATACTACGTGCGTTACAATAAAAGACTTAACTTATTTTTTACCACGGATCGGCGTTTTAAACTATTTTTCACGTCGGGCCGGCTTTTTCCGGACCACAAGGTTTAAAGAGGGCTTCGACCTATACAGCTTTCGAACGTTCTCATCGATTAACCTGCCTAGCATTCCATTTTGTAAAAAGGCTAGGATCACTAAATTCTGACCACAGCTTTACGAAGGGTACATTTTCCTGACCGCAAATCTCTTCTAGCTTAATGTTCAAAAATAGCTTTTGACCTAATCCTAAGACCTAAACCGTGCCAAGGGGTAATACCTAGAACTAAAGACCCATCTGACCTTTCATTCAGGGACCTAATTAACCCCCTGTATCTCTCCAAAAGGTCAGGTACTCTCGTATCGGGCCTATATGAGTCGTTGCCCCCTATCATCGTCACCAACATCAATCCTATCTACTTCGTCTCTAATTCTGTCAACTCTGGCCCCTGGTAGACAGACCCTCCTCCGGATAATATTCGTTTTAACACCACTCCAAACCATTAAAAAATATCAATATATTCTGAATTCTCATCGAAAATTACTAAGGAAAATTACCTTCTTTTCCTGTACAAATTGATAGAAACCAAATAAAAAAAGGGATCTTTTCCGTTTGGGGGCTAGCAGCGAATTTTAATGAAAATCGGCATACTAATGTACGAGGGTAATTCAATAAGCATCTGCACTTTTTATTTTCACAATTTTATTTTCACATCTGATTGATTATAACACATCACTTCTCAACATAGTCTCCCTGTTCCTCAATACACTTAGTCCAGCGATCTACAAGCTTGCCAATGCCATCACAAAAGAATGTTTTTGGCTGTGTGCTTAGCCAGTTATGCACCGCCTCCTTCAGGTCATCATCGCCTTGGAATCGCTGACCTCTCAAAACGTCTTTTAGTGGTTCAAACAGGTAAAACTCGAAGGTGCCAGGTCTGGACTGTAGGCTGGATGGTCGAGAACTTCAAATTTAAGTTCATGAAGACATTTTCTAGTCTGTGCAGCGGTATGAGGGCGCGCATTGTCGTGTAACAGAATAACACCTTCCGACAATCTCCCTCTCCGTTTTGTGCGAATTGCTTGCTTTAACTCATTCCGAAGCATGTCAGAATACGATGCACTTGTTACTGTAGTTCCACGCTCTAGATAATGTTCAAGGATAGGGCCTCGTTTATCCCAAAACAGTGTTAGCATAACTTTACCTGCTGACGGCTGCGCTTTGAACTTCCTTGCAACGGGAGATGTTGGATGCTTCCATTGCATACTCTGTCGTTTGCCTTCTGGTTCATAGTGATGGATCCAGGTTTCATCTCGGTTTTCATTTTCGACCATCCAGCCTACAGTCCAGACCTGGCACCTTCCGATTTTTACCTGTTTGGACCACTAAAAGACGCTTTGAGAGGTCAGCGATTCTAAGGCGATAATGACCTGAAGGAGGCGGTGCATGACTGGCTACGCACACAGCCAAAAACATTCTTTTGTGATGGCATTAGGAAGCTTGTAGATCGCTGGACTAAGTGTATTGAGAAACAGGGAGACTATGTTGAGAAGTGATGTGTTTATAATCTATCAGATGTGAAACTAAAATTGTGAAAATAAAAAGTGTGGATATTTTTTTGAATTACCCTCATAGTTTTGGTCACTGATTTCAAAAATAACTTTTTTTTTGGAGAAATGAAAAACAAACATGTTAGAGCACTTTAAATAATTAATGTATTTTTAACGAAAATATCATGACTTAATTAACCAAGCGTCAAGGGCGTACAGTTGACCTAACCGGGCATTCAATTGACCTAACGGCATTAATTCTTGATTTTTTCTGCTACTTTTACAGATCTGCCGGGATCCTTCAAAAAACGTATTCTTCGTAAAGTTGCACTTTTTACCGTTTGACCGACGCTTTTGGCAACGAAAGAACACGGTATTTTTACCAAAGGAACACACTTTTCCACACTTAGAGCACTTTTTCATAAACAGTAGCAGTTTGTGACTCTGGCTAAATTTAACACAATCCTCTGTAACTAGTTTAAGCTAGTTAAAACACACATTAATTATTTAAAGTGCTCTAACATGTTTGTTTTTCATTTCTCCAAAAAAAGAAAGTTATTTTTAAAATCAGTGACCAAACCTCATTAGTATACCGATTTTCATTAAAATTCGCTGCTAGCCCCCAAACGGAAAAAAACCCAAAAAAGTACAAAATTAATGAAAATAACGTTATCCTTATGCCATCTAGGACCAGGTAGTGACACTTCTTTCTTGCTGAACACAACGAAGAAAGCACGAGACTACCTCACTTCCTCATTGCCATTGCGAGACTGTACCCAGGACCCTTCCAATAATGTAAGATTAGGTTAGATTAGGTTGAGTTTGGTTTGGTTTGGTTGGGGTGGGTTATTTTTTTTAATATAATGAAGTACTTTTTAGGGAAATTTTGATTTGATATGCTCGAATTTGACTTCTGTTTTCTGTGCAAATATATATTTGTTTAGATAATTTTATTTGCTTGTATTTCAAAAACTATACATTTGCACAGAAAACAGAAGTCAAATTCGTGCATAACACCTCAAAATTATCGTAAAAAGTACTCGCTTGTCCTAAAATCTAGAGTAGTGTTAAAACGAATATTCACCCCTCCTCCTCTTGGTTGGATTCCGTTCAACGAACTCCTTATCCATAAGACGCACTAAGGAGTCCCTAATTAAAATCGTTTCCCCCTCGTTCACATACCTATCCAACTGGGCGAAAGGGTTTGAACCCTCGATAGGGGGGGAGATTTCTATCACCTAACGTACGTGGCCTAGCTCCACCCTTAATTACCCTAAATCCCTCCCCGTCTACTAATCTCGGGCTTACCTTAACCACTTCCTGAACTCTATCTAACCTTCCCGATAAGCTACCTTTACTAGAAACTAGGTTCCTAACCTTACCCTTCAACTTACTAACATCTTCAACGTTAGTATATGTTTGGCCTTCGTCAACTGCAAGCCTACCCCTGCCCTCATCAAGCGTTGCAAGTCTTCCCGTCACCTCGTGTACACTACGTTTTAAATCCACAATCTCCTCACTCAACTCACAAAAGAAACAAACCGATCTCTTGGTATCGCCATAGAACCGCTGTTGTAATCTTTAAAATCAGTATGCCACCGATTAACCCCACACCAAGCACACGACGCTTTCTGCGACGGCTTCGCGCAAGTTAAAGCAGTTAACGTTTATAACCGTCACAAGTTTAAATTAAATTAAGCCGGTACGCTTTGAAAACTTCTAAATCACTGAAAACCATTAATATTCAGTTACAATAACAATGTTAATGTAAATGCAAGTACTGTATATAAAATTCAGAACTTTTCAACAGTAAATTTATCGGCAATATCCAAAAGTAGAAACAATATCAGAGCCCAGAGAATGGGTCACACTAAAATACGCCCGACGACGCCCGACGCTCCCGACCACGTCCGACGTATGCCCGAAGTAAATTATATACAAACTGCATTGTAAATTATAAAATTATAATTTATATAATATATATATTATATTTACATTATAACATATATATTATAATATATATATTAGGTTAGGTACCATATATTAGGTACGATAATATATATATATTAGGTTAGGTCGACCTAAGTAGTATGGGCGCAAAAGGAGAGAGTGCAATGCAATTGCAAATGTGGATCAATGTTGCAAAGGAAATGTTGGCACCACTGCCCATGTCAAACCCCCCTTTTTGCAAGGCACCCACCAAAGGGGGACGGGGATTGTTGCAAGAGCAACAAGGGTTATGCAACTTGGAGGCGGAGTTATCCCCCAAGAGAAAGAGAGAAGGAGAGAGAGGAAGAGAGGTGTTCGCATGGCAGGAGCCAAGCGCATATTAAGACTTCAGCCGAGCGGCCGTTGTCTTATAGGCCCCTAATCAGCCAGTCGGCTAAATCAGGCAGTGCCTCCAGGCAGTATCAGCCAGATGGCGCAGTGTATACCTTGTTTTGGGACGTACACACCCGTCTATACGCCCATAAAATATTACACACACACGATTATATGCGCAGGGTTCGAGTGCGCAAGGTTCGAGACCCGGTGGCGGCGCGTCCTTCCACAGTTGGTAGTTAAATGGGTAGCAAGGGTTCCCTAGCAGGGATCTCTTTCCCGCTCTCCCTCTCGCTCTCTTCTCTCTCTCTCTCGCTCTCGCTCTCTCTCTCTATCCCTCTCGCTCTCTCTCTCTCTCTCTCTCTCTCTCTCTCTCTCTCTCCCCCTCTCTCTCTCTCTCTCTCTCTCTCTCTCTTGCTCGAGTTTTTTCACGTCATGTTGAGTGAGTACGATAAGAGTAGGGGTATTGATATACTTTATCTCGATTTTCAGAAAGCCTTTGATAAGGTACCTCACCGCCGGCTAACGGCGAAAGTGCGCGCGCTGGGTATCGGTGGGGAAATAGATAGGTGGATTGAAAACTGGCTGAGGAATAGGCGGCAGAGGGTGGTAATTAAAGGGGCTAGATCGGGTTGGGCCTCGGTCACTAGTGGGGTTCCTCAGGGTTCCGTTTTGGGGCCACTGTTGTTTATCATTTACATAAATGATATCGACGGTGGCATCGTCAGTCGGATCGCCAAATTCGCTGATGACACCAAGCTTGGGGCCAATGTTGGGACGCCCGAAGCGATCGAGGAACTGCGTGCGGACCTAGGTAGGATAGGAGAGTGGTCCGAAAAATGGCAAATGCCGTTTAACTTGGGTAAATGCAAAGTGATGCACATTGGCTACGCCAATCCCAAGTCGGACTACTCGATGTTGGGTAGTAATATCGAGGTGACTGATTTAGAAAAGGACTTGGGTGTGCTAATTAGCAGCGACCTTAAGTTTACGAAACAGTGTGTAGAGGTGGAAAAGAAAGCCCAAAAACTATTGGGTTATATCAGGAGGCAATTTCAGTTTCGGAACAAGGAGATTGTGCTCTCACTGTACAATTCCCTTGTTCGGCCGCACCTCTCTCTCTCTCTCTTTAACTAAAGGGTGCGTCCAGGTACAGGTGGGTGACCTTCCTTCTACGTTGGAGAGGGCTCAGGCTCCTGCGGAAGTTGCCCTCTCGTTAGTGAGGGGCTCTTCAACTCCCGAAGCCCTGGCTGTTCGTGAAACGGATCGTGCTAGGGGGCGATCAGAATAGGGAAGGCTCCCTCCGTGAATGCTTTTTAATGCTAGATTAGGAACAAGTTTTGCGAGCTACGGGCGCTCTTAGCATCAGAATACCAGGATATCGTTGCTATCACCGAGTCCTGGATTCATACTGATCGTAGGGACTACGTTGGGGAGTTCGAAATTCCCGGGTATAGGACTGCTGATGCTGAAGGGAGGAGGCTAGTTAACTTTGCTGATGAGAACTTCCTCACTCAGTGGGTGAATAAGCCTACTGGAGGCGAAAGCGTTCTAGAGTTAGTATTCACGACCGAAGACAACCTTGTCACTGGCCTCACCGTTGACGATCGTTGGGCGGGAGTGATCACGGTCTGATTAGGTTCCGTGTGTGCGTCCCTCGGGTGAAGCGTAGTAACTCGAGAGACAGTAAGCTCGATCTACGGCGGGCGGACTTCGTTAGCCTCCGGGATAGCGTAGGTGAGATGGGGTTAGAGGTCGGCGGGGATGTTGAGGGAGTGTGGAGTGCATTCCGGGACGAGTTTATGGTGCTGCAGTCTGCTGCCATACCTTCAAAACCGGTCGCCCCTGCTTCAACGCAGCCTAAGTGGTTCAATCGTGACATCGCTTTGGCTATCCGAAATAGGAAAGTAGCGTATAGGAGGGTGAAGGCCAATCGTTCCCATGAGAACACTGAAGAGTATGTCCGACTGTGTAGGGAAGTGAAGGACACCCGCATCATCCCCGAGCCAGGCGTGAGGCAAGAAGGTGCTGGCCTGGATAGTGTTCGATGTACCGCGACAGTCGTTGCCGATAGAGAGACAAACTAAGCGCGTTTAAAGCTCCTGGGCCAGACCAGTTTCTCCCCAGAGTGTTGTGGGAGGTGCGCGACCAGGTGGCTCCCCACCTGGCTACAGTCTTCAACAAATCGTTGGAGACGGGCCAGGTACCTGGTGACTGGAGGGAAGTCAACGTGACCCCTATCTTTAAGAAAGGGGATCACGAAAGTCCAGGGAACTATCGTCCCATTAGTCTCACTTCAGTTGTAGGTAAATTAGTAGAGGGGATAATAGCGGATAGGATCGTTGACCATTTGGATTCCTAGAAGCTGCTTGGGGACTCCCAACATGGGTTTAGACGGCATAGGTCGTGTCTCACCAACTTGCTGGAGTTTTTCCACGTCATGTTGAGTGAGTACGATAAGAGTAGGGCGATTGATATACTTTATCTCGACTTTCAGAAAGCCTTTGATGAGGTACCTCACCGCCGGCTAATAGCGAAAGTGTGCGCGCTGGGTATCGGCGGGGAAGTAGGTAGGTGGATTGAAAACTGGCTGAAGAATAGGCGGAAGAGGGTTGTAATTAAAGGGGCCAGTTCGAGTTGGGCCTCGGTCACTAGTGGGGTTCCTCAGGGTTCCGTTTTGGGGCCGCTGTTGTTTATCATTTACATAAATGATATAGATGGCGGCATCGTCAGTCGGATCGCCAAATTCGCTGATGACACCAAGCTTGGGGCCAATGTTGGGACGCCTGAGGCGATCGAGCAACTGCGTGCGGACCTACGTAGGATAGGAGAGTGGTCCGAAAAATGGCAAATGCCGTTTAACTTGGGTAAATGCAAAGTGATGCACATTGTCTCTACCAATCCCAAGTCGGACTACTCGATGTTAGGGAGTAATATCGAGGCGACTGATTTGGAAAAGGACTTGGGTGTGCTAATTAGCAGCGACCTTAAGTTTACCAAACAGTGCGTAGAGGTTGAAAAGAAAGTCCAGAAGCTGTTGGGTTATATCAGGAGGCAATTTCAGTTTCGAAACAAGGAGATTGTGCTCTCTCTGTACAATTCCTTGGTTCGGCCGCACCTAGAGTATGCAGTGCAATTCTGGTCGCCCACCCTCAGGAAAGATATTGAGAGGCTGGAGCGACTGCAGGCGAGGGCCACAAAGTTAATCCCTTCCGTTAGGCATATGGGCTACAATCGACGGTTACGCGCCCTGAACTTGTTTTCGCTGGAAACTCGGAGGCTGCGCGGTCAACTGATCGAAGTTTTCAAGCTCTTACGCGGGTTCAACGATGTCGATTTTAGAAGCATGTTTAGTTTAAATGATAACCCAGCTCGCAACAATGGTTGGAAGTTGGATTTGAAACGGTTTAGGCCCAGTGTGTGTGGGAATTACTTTACGTATAAGATCTGTGATACGTGGAACAGGTTACCTTCAGAAGTTGTGAACAGTTCCTCTGTGGATCAGTTCAAGAAAAGGTTAGACCAAATTCTGCACACTATTTGAGTGTATAGAATATTTTCCCTGGCATCCGTTGCCATTGGTACCACCTCGGTATGGGCCGCAAGGCCTTTTGAGGTACTACTTTTCCTTGTAACTCCTTGTAACTCTCCCTCTAGCTCTCTCGCTCCCTCTCGCTCTCACCAGTCTCTTCGGAGGCGTGGGTTCGGATCCTACCGCTGCCAGGTTGTTTTACTCCGCAGGGGGTATAAAGGTTATGCACATTTCTTCTGGATGTTGTAAACTTTATACTTGGGGTGTGACAGTCCTCCGGTCCCGATTTGTGGGATTCTAGAGAAATTGGCTGCAAGTTCTTTTAGATTCTCTCTCTTTCGGGAGGGCGGGTGAAGTCTGTTGTACAATCCTGTCCCGTTGGTTCCTAGGACCCCATCCCATCCCTACTCTGTCCTTTTAGCTTAAGTTAAGGATGTTCTCCTCTGACTGCCAAAAAAAAAAACCCTTTCTTTTAGTATTAAGTCTTTTTCTCTTCTTTTACAATTAGGATCCTACTGCTACCTCATGCGTGGGAAGAGAGGCTTTGGAACCTCTATAAATAACACCATTTAACGCTCACAGGTCGAGAGAGACTGGGATGGAGAGGTCCCAGGCGTAGGGGCGCGATGAATGGAGTGTGGCTAGTGCCCCGTTAAGCCCATTCCTAACGCGTAATGGCCTGACCAGCCCCATGCGACCGTTCTTTGGTGATCAATTGATGGTGCTTGGCTGTACTGCTCTTAGGTGAGAGAGCTTTACTGCCCAGCTGGCTGCCAGGCCAGCGTAAACTCTCGGGGGTAGCCTCTGGGTCTGGTGGGATATCCCTTGAACACTGGATTCTAAGAGTCTGGCCGCTTGCGAGTGACTAGTAAGACTTAGTAAGGGGCTGCATCTCGCTGTCGCTCCTGGCGGGAAATCCGTGACGCCTGCGTCGCGAGTGTTTGTCAGTTGGTAGCTGCGACACGTTTGGGACTGTCCGCCGTGGGGAGACCCTTGGTCGGTGCAGCAGCAGCGAGAGATGTTGTCTTCTGGATGGGATGAGTCACTTGCAAATAGGCGGATGCGTCTACGCGCGGGAAGAATTCACCACCCCCTCCTTTTTATATACTGGTCAGAACGTTTTTGATAGTTTTCATTGCTAGAACGCTTTATCTTATTCAGTGTATTCAGAGTTCGAGAAAAAAATAAGTTACAATGACTGGACCGCAGAAACTGAAGGCTGAATGTGCGAGGTGTGGAGTAAACCAGTGGGTGACGAACTTCAAAGAAGCTTGCTTTGGGAAAATCATCCACTCCAGCATGTGCCGCTTTTGCGAACTCATGCAGTTTTACGAGAAGCTAGAGGAAAGGGTCCTGCGGCTCGAGTCGTCCAGATCGGCTGTTGGAGGTGCGGCGGTCACTGAAGCAGCTGCACCCTCCACCCCGGAGCTCATTGATAGGATAGCTGCCCTGGAAAGGCGGTCCAGGATGGACTGGATAGAGCTCGGCACTGCGGAGAAAGGGTAGAGGTGCAACCGGGGGCCACGGTACAAAATCAGTGTGAGGAATCGCAGGGAGGGCACAAAGAAGGGGTCGATAGAGAAGGGCGGGAAGGGGCCCTACTGATGGCCGAAAGAAACCGAAGGATGTAGCTGCCGGTCGGGGTGGGTCGGGTGGTGTAAGTGCGTCTATGGGTGGCGACGGTATCGAAAGGTCTCGGGTAAGAAGGCTGCGAAGCCGAAGCCTGAGACTCCGGTTGCCCCTGTTAGGACCTCCAACCGCTTTAGTCTCCTGTGCTCGAAGGAGGAAGACACCGTTTTGATTGGGGACTCGCAGATCAGGGGCCAGGAGAAGTACTATACTTCTGCAAACCGGGACAGGAGGAAGATAAGGTGCTTACCTGGGCGGGGAACGGCGCACTTAAGGAAGGAGCTAGAGAAGCTGCGCGTGGATAGTCGGAGGACTGCGATCGTTGTCCACGCTGGTGGCAACGATCTGTCCCTCAAAGGCGGTAGGGTAGGTTTTACAGAAGGGATCATCACCGAGATGATGTCTCTTGCGGATGATCTGAAACTGAAGACAGACATGGGAATGTTGATGGGTATTTTATCGCGGATGAATGCCAGTGACTTGTCCGTCCCGCTGGGCGTGAGGTTTATTGACCCCTTCAACGCATTTTCGGGTAGGTGGGACCTTTATCAGAGGGATGGTGTCCACCTCAATGACAAGGGTAAAGGTGTGCTAGGCATACTGCTCGACCGGCACCTATACAGAATGGTGAGGTCGAGCCCGGGGAGAGATGACGGGCCCCCACCGGGGAAAGATGATGATGGCGGCGATGTTGAGGGAGTGTGAAGCGCATTCCCGGACCAGTTTATGGTGCTGCAGTCTGTTGCCATACCCTCAAAGCTGGTTAACCCCGCTTCAACGCAGCCTAAGTGGTTCAGTCGTGACATCGCTTCGGCTATCCGAAATAGGAAAGTAGCGTATAGAAGGGCGAAGGCCAATCGTTCCCATGAGAACACTGAGGCGTATGTCCGCCTGTGTAGGGAAGTGAAGGCGAAGGTTAGGCTAGCGAAACGTGACGAAGAACTACGGGTGGCAAACCTCTGCAAGGGGAACCCTAAGGAGTTCTTCAGTTATGTTAATAGTAGAAAGCCCATTAGAAGCATGATAGGTTCGTTAAAGGACCCCAGCGGCGTTCTGCGGACCTCCGACGCAGACATCGCTAATGTGCTTAATGAGTACTTTCAGGGAGTGTTCACCAGGGAGGACACCCGCGTCATCCCCGAGACAGGCGTGAGGCACGAAGGTGCTGGCGTGGATAGTGTTCGGTGTACCGCAACAGTCGTTGCAGATAGAATAGAAAAACTGAGCGCGTTTAAGTCTCCTGGGCCAGACCAATTCCTCCCCAGAGTGTTGCGGGAGTTGCGCGACCAGGTGGCTCCCCACCTGGCTACAGTCTTCAACAAATTGTTGGAGACGGGCCAGGGACTGGTGACTGGAGGGAAGCCGACGTGACTCCTATCTTTAAGAAAGGGGATCACGAAAGTCCAGGAAACTATCGTCCCATTAGTCTCACTTCAGTTGTAGGTAAATTATTAGTGGGGATAATAGCGGATAGGATCGTTAACCATCTGGATTCCTACAAGCTGCTTGGGGACTCCCAACATGGGTTTAGACGGCATAGGTCGTGTCTCAACTTGCTCGAGTTTTTCCACGTCATGTTGAGTGAGTATGATAAGAGTAGGGCGATTGATATACTTTATCTCAACTTTCAGAAAGTCTTTGATAAGGTACCTCACCGCCGGCTAATGGCGAAAGTGCGCGCGCTGAGTATCGGTGGGGAAGTAGAACTGGCTGAAGAATAGGCGGCAGAGGGTTGTAATTAAAGGGGTTAGTTCGGGTTGGACCTCGGTCACTAGCGGAGTTCCTCAGGGTTCCGTTTTGGGGACACTGTTGTTTATCATTTACATAAATGATATCGACGGTGGCATCGTCAGTCGGATCGCCAAATTCACTGATGACACCAAGCTTGGGGCCAATGTTGGGACGCCAGAGGCGATCGAGCAACTGCGTGCGGACCTACGTAGGATATGAGAGTGGTCCGAAAAATGGCAAATGCCGTTTGGCTTGGGTAAATGCAAGGTGATGCACATTGGCTACGCCAATTCCAAGTCGGACTATTGGATGTTGGGGAGTAATATCGAGGCGACTGATTTGGAAAAGGACTTGGGTGTGCTAATTAGCAGCGACCTTAAGTTTACCAAACAGTACGTAGAGGTGGAAAAGAAAGCCCAAAAGTTGTTGTGTTATATCAGGAGGCAATTTCAGTTTCGGAACAAGGAGATTGTGCTCTCTCTGTACAATTCCCTGGTTCGGCCGCACCTAGAGTTTGCTGTGCAGTTCTGTCGCCCACCCTCGGGAATGATGTCGAGAGGCTGGAGCGAATGCAGGCGAGGGCCACAAAGTTAATCCCTTCCGTTAGGCATATGGGCTACAATTGACGCTTACGCGCCTTGAATTTGTTTTCGCTGGAAACTCGGAGGCTGCGCGGTCAACTCATCGAGGTTTTCAAGTTCTTACACGGCTTCAACAATGTCGATTTTAGAAGCATGTTTAGTTTAAATGATAACCCAACCCGCAACAATAGTTGGAAGTTGGATTTGAAACTGTTTAGGACTACTGTGTTTGGGAATTACCTTACACATCAGAGCTGTGACACGTGGAACAGGCTACCTTCAGAAGTTGTGAACAGCTCTTCTGTGGATCTGTTCAAGAAAAGGTTAGACCGAATCTTGTACACTATTTGAGGGTGTATGAAATTTTCCGTGGCACCCGTTGCCATTGGTACATCCTCGGTATGGGCCGAAAGGCCTTTTGTGGTACTTCTTTTCCTTGTAACTCCCTTGTAACTCTCTCTCTCTCTCTCTCTCTCTCTCTCTCTCTCTCTCTCTTCCTCTCTCTCTCGATCTCTCTCTCTCCCTCTCGCTCTCTCTCTCTCTCCCTCTGGCCTTCTCCCTCTCTCCCTCCCTCTCCCTGTCGCCCTCTCTCTGCTAATTAGCAGCGACCTTAAGTTTACCAAACAGTGCGTAGAGGTGGAAACGAAAGCCCAGAAGTTGTTGGGTTATATCAGTAGGCAATTTCGATTTCGGAACAAGGAGATTGTGCTCTCTCTGTACAATTCTTTGGTTAGGCCGCACATGGAGTATGCTGTGCAGTTCTGGTCGCCTACCCTCAGGAAAGATATTGAGAGGGTGGAGCGAGTGCAAGCCAGGGCCACAAAGTTAATCCCTTCCGTTAGGCATATTGGCTACAGTCGACCTTACACGCCCTGAATTTGTTTTCGCTGGAAACTCGGAGGCTGCGCGGTTGACTCATCTAGGTTTTCAAGTTCTTACGCGGGTTCAACAATGTCGATTTTAGAAACATGTTTAGTTTAACTGATAACCCAACTCGCAACAATGGTTGGAAGTTGGATTTGAAACGGTTTAGGACTAGTGTGTGTAGGAATTACTTTACGTATAAGATCTGTGACACGTGGAATAGGCTACCTTCAGAAGTTGTGAACAGTTCTTCTGTGGATCTGTTCAAGAAAAAGTTAGACCGAATCTTGCACACTATTTGAGGGTGTATGAATTTTTCACTGGCACCCCCTGCCATTGGTACCTCCTCGGTATGGGCCGCAAGGCCTTTTGAGGTACTTCTTTTCCTTGTAACTCCTTGTAACTTCTCTCTCTGTCTCGCTCTCTCGCTCTCTCTCTCGCTCTCTCAATAACAAGGATAAAGGTGTGCTAGGCGCTCTGCTCGACCTGCACCTATACAGAATGGTGAGGTCGAGCCCGGGGAGAGATGACGGGCGCCCACCGGGGAGAGATGACGGGCGCCCACCGGGGAGAGATGATGATGAGTCGGTGGCGGACGTACCTTCAACTGAAGGGTGCGTCCAGGTACAGGTGGGTGACCCTCCTTCTCCGTTGGAGGGGGCTCAGACTCCTGCGGAAGTTGCCCCCTCGTTAGTGAGGGGCTCTTCAACTCCCGACAGCTCTGGCTGTTCGGGAAACGGGTCGTGCTAGGGGGCGGTCAGAATAGGGAAGGCTCCCTCCGTGCAATGCTTTTTTTTAATGTTAAGTCGATTAGGAACAAGTTTTGCGAGCTACGGACGCTCTTCACATCAGAATACCAGGATATCGTTGCTATCACCGAGTCCTGGACTCATACTGATCGTATGGACTAAGTTGGGGAGTTCGAAATTCCCGGGTATAGAATGTTTCGCAAAGACCGCACCCGTGGGGAGTTGGTTGGGGTACTAATATACGTCAGGGACACGTTGAGTCCGGTTGACTGCCAGTTCCGGTCGGAACGGGAGCTGCTTGGCGTCGATCTGAATGTGGGAGGGACGAACTGTAGGTTAATCTTGGTGTACACAGACCTCCGCATCTCCTCCTCGAGGAGGATACAGCCCTGTACACCGACCTCCTTAGCCTGATAGAGGATAGGGTGTGTGTAGTTTTAGGAGACTTCAACTGTCGCGGCATAAAGTTGGAAGATAGGACTGCTGATGCTGAAGGGAGGAGGCTAGTTGACTTTGTTGATGAGAACTTCCTCACTCATTGGGTCAATGAGCCTACTGGAGGCGAAAGCGTTCTAGACTTAGTATTCACGACCGAAGACAACCTCGTCACTGGCCTCACCGTTGACGAATCGTTGGGCGGGAGTGATCACGGTCTGATTAGGTTCCGTGTGTGCGTCCCTCGGGTGAAGCGTAGTAACTCGAGAGGCAGTAAGCTCGATCTACGGCGGGCGGACTTCGTTAGCCTTCGGGATAACGTAGGTGAGATGGGGTTAGAGGTCGGCGGCGATGTTGAGGGAGTGTGGAGTGCATTCCGGACGAGTTTATGGTGCTGCAGTCTGCTGCCATACCCTCAAAACCGGTCGCCCCTGCTTCAACGCAGCCTAAGTAGTTCAGTCGTGACATCGCTTTGGCTATCCGAAATAGGAAAGTAGCGTATAGGTGGTCGAAGGCCAATCGTTCCCATGAGAACACTGAAGCGTATGTTCGCCTGTTTAGGGAAGTGAAGGCGAAGGTTAGGCTAGCGAAACGTAACGAAGAACTACGGGTGGCAAGCCTCTGCAAAGGGAACCCTAAGGAGTCCTTCAGTTATGTTAATAGTAGAAAGCCCATTAGAAGCGGCGTTCTGCGGACCTCCGACGCAGACATCGCTAATGTGCTTAATGAGTACTTTGCGGGAGTGTTCACCAGGGAGGACACCCGCGTCATCCCCGAGCCAGGCGTGAGGCACGAAGGTGCTGGCGTGGATAGTGAGGATCACGAAAGTCCAGGGAACTATCGTTGTAGGGAACTACGGTTGTAGGTAAATTATTAGAGGGGATAATAGCGGCTAGGATCGTTGACCATTTCAATTCCTACAAGCTGCTTGGGGACTCCCAACATGGGTTTAGACGGCATAGGTCCTGTCTCACCAACTTGCTCGAGTTTTTCCACGTCATGTTGGATGAGTATGATAACAGTAGGGCGATTGATATACTTTATGTCGACTTTCAGAAAGTCTTTGATAAGGTACCTAACAGCCGGCTAATGGCGAAAGTGCGCGCGCTGAGTATCGGTGGGGAAGTAGGTAGGTGGATTGAAAACTGGCTGAAGAATAGGCAGCAGAGGGTTGTAATTAATGGGTTAGTTCGGGTTGGGTCTGGGTCACTAGTGGGGTTCCTCAGGGTTCCGTTTTGGGGCCGCTGTTGTTTATCATTTACATAAATGATATCGACGGTGGCATCGTCAGTCGGATCGCCAAATTCGCTGATGACACCAAGCTTGGGGCCAATGTTTGGGACGCCCGAAGCGATCGAGCAACTGCGTGCGGACCTACGTAGGATAGGAGAGTTGTCCGAAAAATGGCAAATGCCGTTTAACTTGGGTAAATGCAAAGTGATGCACATTGGCTACGCCAATTCCAAGTCGGACTACTCGATGTTGGGGAGTAATATCGAAGTGACTGATTTGGAAAAGGACTTGCGTGTGCTAATTAGCTGCGACCTTAAGTTTACAAAACAGTGCGTAGAGGTGGAAAAGAAAGCCCAGAAGTTGTTGGATTATATCAGGAGGCAATTTCAGTTTCGGAACAAGGAGATTGTGCTCTCTCTGTACAATTCCCTGGTTCGGCCGCACCTAGAGTATGCTGTGCAGTTCTGGTCGCCCACCCTCAGGAAAGATATTGAGAGGCTGGAGCGAATGCAGTCGAGGGCCACAAAGTTAATCCCTTCCGTTAGGCATATGGGCTACAATCGACAGTTACGCGCCCTGAACTTGTTTTCGCTGGAAACTTGGAGGCTGCACGGTCAACTCATCGAGGTTTTCAAGTTCTTACACGGGTTCAACGATATCGATTTTAGAAGTATGTTTAGTTTAAATGATAACCCAACTCGCAACAATGGTTGGAAGTTGGATTTAAAACGGTTTAGGACTAGTGTGTGTGGGAATTACTTTACGTATAAGATCTGTGACACGTGGAACAGGTTACCTTCAGAAGTTGTGAACAGTTCTTCTGTGGATCATTTCAAGAAAGGTTAGACCAAATCTTGCACACTATTTGAGTGTGTAGAAAATTTTCCGTTGCACCCGTTGCCATTGGTACCTCCTCGGTATGGGCCGCAAGGCCTTTTGAGGTACTTCTTTTCCTTGTAACTCCTTGTAACTCTCTCTCTCTCTCTTTCTAAGTTGGAGTGTAAAACTTGAGGGAAATGGAGAGAAGGTAGGACAGTATAATCAAATTTCCCCCTGAACATTTCCTAATTAAACGAAGTAAACAGCTGAACAATAGATCATAAATATTTATGGAATATATACAGGGTGGGCCGAAAGTCTGGATCCATAGGAAAATATTTATTTTAATACATATATTACAACAAATGGTAAATACTTAAAATGAATATCAACTTTAACTCGTAAATGCGTATCCGTGATACTGTACAGTGGTTCGTACTCCAGTATAAACAACAAATTATAACAAATGCTTAAATTGGCGGCCTCTGACATCGAGACACTTAGGGATGGAATTTATGATTTTTAATAATTCTTCGAAGTGACGTTCTCGAGATGCGTGTTTCATTTGATAATCTTCTTCTTGACTTTACTGGACTATTCGTTAAAGTTTCACATACCATTGCAGAGGTATTTTCATCAGTTGCAGTTTTTGGACGACCAGAACGCCGTCGATCATGTACACTTCCTGTTTCTTTGAAACGTTTAAACAACTTGCCAACAGTCGCATGTGTTACTGGATGCTTATCAGGATGATTTCTATTGAATTCGGTAGCAACTTCTCTGTGTGTAGCGCCCTGTCTTGCGTACATGAGCACAAGTTCTACCCGGTCTTCTGTTGTTAGATTCGAAACCATTTCTGGGCTGAAATAAAAAAAGTATTTGAGTATTTATCAGGATGATTTCTATTGAATTCGGTAGCAACTTCTCTGTGTGTAGCGCCCTGTCTTGCGTACATGAGCACAAGTTCTACCCGGTCTTCTGTTGTTAGATTCAAAGCCATTTCTGGGCTGAAATAAAAAAGTATTTGAGTATTTATACTGGAGTACGAACTACTGTACAGTATCACGGATACGCATTTACGAGTTAGAGTTGATATTCATTTTAAGTATTTACCATTTGTTGTAATTTATGTATTCAAATAAATATTTTCCTATGGATCCAGACTTTCGGCCCACCCTCTATATATATATATATATATATATATATATATATATATATATATATATATAATTATATTAAACATCGTTCTGAAAATTGCGTTTAGTGACGAGTTTGGCGAAGCAATAGATAATATCGATTTTAAAATTCCAATAAATAAACTTCTTTACGCAAGAGTTTATTTCGAGATCATAAACTTTGGGGTTAATCACCCGCAACCCGGAATACTCTGTCATTTTTTTTAAACTTATTTATTGTATCGTATACGAATTCCGGGATACAATAATCTTTACAGATGGGAGGAATTGTCTCGAAGGTCTGAAGAACTTTGCTCACTGATGATTTTTTTCATGGATAATTAACCTTCAGTTTTATATTTCAGAGACAATAAATTTTTCCCGATCCTATTTTAGATAGGGCACAATAAATAAATTCACAAACCATCCTCGTCTCCCTCTCGCTCTCTCTCTCGCTCTCCCTCTCTCTCGCTCCCTCTTTCTCTCTCTCTCTCTCGCTCTCTCTCTCTCGGGCCGAATACAAGATAAAAAAACAAAGCGTTTCTCTCTCTCTACGAATGGAAATATCTGACACGCCCCGGATTTCACGGGGCAGCCAATCACAGCCCTGTGGGCGAGCCCAGAATCTATGTTTGGCCGCTATGCAGGCCTACGCTTCAAGCCCGCCCAAAATTCACCGATAACCAATAGGAAGCTCGCGATTTGTGTCTTGTGGGTTGATCACGATCTCATTTATAAAAGGAGCACTTTCATCTCAGGACCTCATTTCAGTGTTTTTTTCGCTTAGTGCTTTTGAAATATACACCATGAACCAAGATTCGCTCTATAGATCTCCCGAATTGTTTGAAGAGGGAGATTTCTAAGCTGAGGAACGCATCTAATTTTCAACGCTGTTGAACAGAATGAACTTCTCTCAACGAAGGTTGTTACAGAAATTTGTGGCAGCGAGCACGATTTTCCCGCTAACGATTTTGCAGAGATGTAAGTAGTCAATTTGTGATTATGTACACCGGTTCATTCAGTGTTAACTTATAAAAGGCCATAATAAATGTGTTTTGAAAAATAGTTTGTGCTTTATTCTGGGTCTGTATATAACGTTTCAATCAGTGTGAACTTATAAAAGGCCACAATAAATGCGTTTTGAAAAATATTTTTAATTATTGTCTCATTTTCTGTTTCCTTTCCGGTTATTTCGACATACATATATATATATGGTGTGTTTTTATTTGTACATTTCTCGATAATTTAAAAATTTAAAGACAGCTCCCCAGTAGGATTTTAGAAATATTAAAAACTTTTAAGAATTGTCTGGGGGCTCGAGAGCCGTTGCAGGCAGACGGAGCGTAGCACACCAAGCTAATCTTACTTTTGAGCTGTAAATTAGCGTACTCGCTTTTAATTATTCTCTGAGATATCTTAACACACCCAGCTAATCTTCCTTTTGAGCTCTAAATTAGTGCACTTGCTTTGCCCATTGTCTGTTTCCTTCGTGGTTATTTCGGCATATAACCTTCGGTTAGCTCCCGCCAGAATTGTTCACATTCTAACGAAGGTCAAACTTTTCACTCCACCTTAGACCTACAGTTTAACGTGGAATCCGAACCACGCCCCATGAGCATCCCAGCGTCTGAACCACTAGTCCACTTAGGGTACCCATTTATCTACCAACCACTTTCTTTATTGTGTGGAAGGATGAACATCTGGGTTTTGCTGCACGCCGACTGCCGTCGGGTCTCGAACCCGGGGCCTATGGATTCGTAGTCCGCGACGCTAACCACTACACCACCTAGGCGCATTATATATATATATGGTGTGTTTTTATTTGTACATTTCTCGATAATTTCAAAATTTAAAGACAGCTCCCCAGTAGGATTTTAGAAATATTAAACCTTTCAAGAATTGCCTGCGGGCCCGAGATCAAGACCCGGTGTCGGCAGACGATGTCTTATACTCTTACTTTTGAAAACTCTCAGGATAGCTGCTTTTTATTATAATTTTTAAAATTCCTGGCGTTTTCTCTTATAGCTCTTTGATTAAACTTTATTTTTACTTAACTTTATAGGACCGATGCGGAACTTGATTGTGTTATAGCTACTTTTCGTTTTGACGAAAGGGGAATAAGTGATATGGATGCTTTACCCCACAACCAAACCAGCGATCTGAACACAGATGTCGAGGTATTGGCTCACATCCGGTCCAACGAATGCCAGGTCATCGAGGAACTAATGTAAGTATTTTTTGGGGGTTAAAAACAAAACACATTGTATTTTCATTTAATTTATTAAATGGTGGAAACGTACAAAGCGGAACCAGTGTCCATCAAATAAGTCTTAATGGCGACAAATAGGCCTTTACACAATATAGATATGCACCTTTACACAATACAGCGGGTGCTAACATATGGTAATATTTTTATTATCTGTCTGCACACCGTTTTATCGTTCATTTCAGTGTCGCACAAATCGAATAATTTTAAAAAATTTATAAATCCATTCCCACGTGACATGTGCATAAGAAATGAGAGGGTGTACATGCTGCATGTGTTGCTATAATATCCTTGAAAGCGATACGGATTCCATACAATCTCAGGTACATGTATCTGTTCGATAAACTGTACAACCACAGGATCGTTCCAGGGCCAGGAACCATTTCTTCTTTTAACATCAACGTTTTGGTAGCTTTAGCAACTGTTTCAGGCGATTTATTTTTCAGAGGAATTAGCCACAGATATCTAGAGAATACATCTATTATGAATAGGATGTAGCGGTATCCGTCATTATACACTGAATATCTTTGCATGTCTGTTAAATCCGCTTGCCAAATAGAGTCAATCGAAGCCGCTGTTGTCTTGGCCGTTTTAAACCTTTTTCTCACCGGTTTATGAAGTGTATAAGCATCCTGCTCCCGCAAAAATCGCTCAACATCTTTTTTCCCTACTCCGTAAACACCTCTGTACAGTCTATTAACGCCACCATAGGAGGCGGGGTTAGAAATGTCATAATAGCGTTTACTTAATATGTTAGTCATTTGCGTATTTTAGAGAAACGTGGCCGTTTGTTCTCTTCTTTCTCTTCTTCAGAGACGCTGCTGCTGGAGGCGATGGCGTACTCAGTTGTGACACATTCGAGACTGGATCCAAGTCTTTTAACCTATTCAGATTACCTATCAATGTTTTGGGGACATTTATTTGTTGTAGTCTTGCTTTAATATGCTCCCATCCTGTTGGTGAGGGCCTGTCCCACTTTCTCACCAGATCATGAACAATGTCAACGATGTTGGATCCTTGTACAACCGTGTACTACGATATAGAAACTTACACGAACGCTGAAACCAAAGAGGTCATTCCACATTTACTCGTAAGTCAGACTATCTGTGATGAGTGCATAGAGATCGAGTGTGATGAATGCCACAAATGTGGAAAACGGACAAACGTTTTTAAAACGACTGTACACTAGGGTGGAGCGTTTTTGAGGGTTTTTTCACAAGCTTTTGAAACATGGTTCGTAATAGTGTAAAAAGTGTGTTATGACCTGAAACAAAGTGTGTATTACATTTCTAGCCTCCTACATTAATATCTTCAGGTGCCAATCTCACTCCATATTTATGAATATATTGCGAAATTATAGTGATATTTAGAAAAAATAGACAACTGGAAATTTATCTGTAACGTTTGAATTATGGATTGTAATAGTGTGGAGAATGGACCAAAACCTTATAGTAAGTGCGTTCTAAAGTTATAGCACCTTAACTTAATTAATGTCTTCAGGTGCCAATCTTACTCCAAATATGTAGATTTATGGCAAAAAAAAATAGCAATATTCAGTAAAAGGCATAAATGGAAAGTTCTATGTAAGTTTTGAATTAAGATTCCTAATAGTGCGCAAAATATGCTGTGACCTGATAGTAAGCACGTATAAAAGTTGTAGCCTCCTAAGGATACATCTCCAGGTACCAATGTTATTACCTAAATTTATGAATTTATTCTGAAAAAATGCTATTTTACAGACAAGTGATATAAGGAAATTTAACTGATTTAAATATTGAGTTTTTCAATGAATGGAAATAGCTCTTATATTATTTGCATTGATTTTTTATTTCCAGATAATAATTGGTTCCATAAATACAGCTCTTCGTTCATTCTGACTGTCACGTAAATTCGTATACAGCCCGAATGATCCAGAACTCACCACAAGGAGGTGTGTATGTTGTTGAGTTCCACCCATGCCCAACCCTACCACCCAACCATATGGACATGATTTATGTAATGAAAACTTTAGTCAATATCTAATTATATTCGAAATTCAGATTTGGTTTCAAATGAGGGCATCATTTTCCGTGCTACCATTCTCGATCGAATATATCCGTCTCTAGATCATGCTCCACACACACAGCAGACGATGCTTCTGTAACTAACTTGATGACTCGTTCAACAGCTTGAGTATGGCATGGCATCTTGTTGAAATCCTTCACTTCTCTATTAGCAATCATTGTATCAATTTCATCGTCGGAAACACAATCACGCGTCATTGGAGGTTCAGTTACAGCAATGTCATGCCGATTAATCATGTTTGTGTAGTCTGTGGCTTCGAAATTTAACTTTGGGATTTTAAAGAGTCTAAGACTTTTTCCACGATATTGTTCTCTAGCTTTCTTTATTCTTCTCCATCCAAGTACTCTTACATGGCTACGCTCATCTTGTATCATGCTCAAAAGTATGTTTTCTGGATGACCGAAAAATGCATTTCTTTGGATCACTGGTTCAATAACTGCTCGAACAGAATCGTTCAACATTCGGGAACACTGAATGGTTTTGAAAACATTAGGAGCTCCGTATGCAATTGATTTGCTTTGTTTGATTGTGAACCACATTGGGATATATACGTGCATAACATACGAAACCAAATTTTTCAAATCATCAGAAGGTTCAGGTGTAGCTACGTATAATCTCAGAATACGATTTGCAGTGGTTAACCACCTAGAGTGCACAATCTTGCCGGATTTCGTCTTGATAGGTCAGTACTACACTCGCCAATTGAAACGGCTTGATAAATATCAGACAAATATTTTTGATCCGTGCTCAAGTCGTCTTTGTCAGTAGATGGAATTTCAACTTCGATTTTTTCGAAATGAACAACCGGAAATGTTTCACATTTCTGCAATTGCAGGCCAATGATGCTAACAAATTCACGAGGTCCAGTGGTTTTTCCATCCAATTTCTCAATGAGGTGGCGTAAAGGAAGCTCATTTGCATGTAACTGACACACAATCCATTGCAAAGGTCTATTCAGATGCATTTCCATAAGCCGAATGACTCCACCTTTCGCTCCTGTGTTCACAGCAGTTCCATCACATCCCATAGCAACTAAATTTGAGGAATCAACGTTATGTGTATTCAAAAAATCGCATATTCCTTTACATATACTTTTAGATGTCCCAGATTCAGAAGTAAAGTGCCCTAGATACACTTGGTCTGGTTCTGCTACCAAGGTTACATGCTCTTCCACAACAACTTTACGATAAAATTTAGAACCTTTCTGTTCTTGGACAATAGTTTTATCCTTGCGACCGTCAAAATAAATACTCATAATTGTTTTTCCTACTCTAGCATCCTGTTGAAGCTCATCACGTTGATGCTTCCTAGCTCTGCGCACTTTACTGCGATCTATTACCAGGGATGGATCAGGCTCAGATGTTTGTTTAATGTCGTGCAAAACAGAACTTGTTATTATGGCAGCTGCTCTATCTGAAATACCTGTACGATCACAAGCTTTTGCAAGTGAAGGGAAGCGTAATCGCTTCAGAGATTTTATGTTTTGACTTTTTCCGCGTTCGTTTCTGATGCGTTTCCGTTTTACGGAGAGAGATTGGCTCATCAAATGTTTCGTCAGATTCTTTTTCTGTATCTGTTGAAGAAGATATATCTTCAAACTGAAAACTTTCTGAATATGAAGTCGATGACATTACTGGCAGTTGTTTTGAAAGATACAAATCTCTACTGCTTTTTCTAACTTGTGCTAATTGTATTTTTTTAGAAGCAGAAACATCAACTGATTCTATGGCCATTTTTCTTTTTGTTCTTTGGTCTTTTAGGAATTCTTCTTCATGTTTCGATATTCGATTTGGTTTTGGGCATTTGCAGGATTGAAAGTCTTTATATTTACAAGCGGCAATATCAAAAAGAATTTGAGCATCATCTTTAAATTTTTTGTACTTATCTAAGTAAGACTCCGTTTGTTTCATACCTTTAGGCTGTTTTAATATAGATCTATATTTTGTATGATAATCTTTTATTTTCTTTACAACGCGGTTGAAGGATAGAGTTGGAATTGATGCTTTATTGTATAATGAAATTAAGTTTTCTGCAACCGCCGATGATATTTCATAAACAGAAGGATCTTTATTGTTTAACTCTTCTTTCAGTCGTCTTCTTTCATATATATAGCATTTCATAACGCCCTCAAATGTTGGTAGAACACGATGACTCAGTTCTTCTCCATTGCCAAATATGTGACAGTCCGTTGTTCTTGACTGCTGAGGCATTCTTTTAGTTGCCATGTCTGACCTGATTATAATCTTTTACTGTACAAGATTTATATATAATCCAAATTTATAAAAAGAAGATCACAAAAGTGTAAGAGAATGTGCTGAAATGCAACATCAAGTATTAAATAGTGAAAGGATCTGATGTGATTGCGCAAGCGGACAGAGCGTAACACCTTACCGCGGCAACAGCTGGTCTAACACTAACACATTGTGTTATACTGGCCACACATGTAGGTGATTGGCGTGATGATTTTATGGCGATTGGCGTCAATATGCCAATCGTCAACATGTGTGGGGTACTATTACATATAAATTTGTTTATTTACGGAGTCGCTGTATATAATTTTTTGTCAAAATAAAGAGATTTTAAGTTTTTATTGGAAATTCATTGGCATATTGGCACCTGAAGATATTGTCTTAGAGAAAAACGGTTTTGTCACTTTGCATTCAACATACAATAGCACATTTTCCGCACTATTACTAATGTTATTTCAAAAATCAGGGAAATCGCTCCACCCTACTGCACACGACAGGCCTGTGAAACTCTTTGTATCCTATATTTTCAAATTAGCGAACAAGTTAAAAAAAACGACTGTGTATATTCTTGCCCGTAACGGGGCGAAATTTGACACACAGTTCCTTTATAAGGAGTTGCTTGAACACGAATCGTCTGCGATATATATAGGTGATCCCTTAAAAAGAGGCAACAAACTAATACAGCTGCAGATAAGGGGTAATGTACAGTTTAAAGACACCCTACTGTTCACACCTTGTAAATTAGCAAAGCTAACCAAGGTCATGGGCGTAGCCGCTGAAGTTTCAAAAGGGTATTTCCCTTATACATTCCTCACTAACGAAATTTGAATTACATAGACTTCCTCCACCCGAACATTACTTTAACTACACCAACATGAGTGATAGTGAGCGTGAAGATTTTGACCGCTACTACAACAGTTTTAATGAAGCTGATCCATACAATATAGCCGATGAATGTGAACGTTATTGCGTGAATAACGTACGTGTACTTAGAGTATGCTTTCAAGCCTTCAGAAGGATGTACATAGCTCGTTTCAAATGCGATCCGCTGCAAGTCGCAACCACGATCGCCTCATTATGTTTTACAGTGTTCAAGAATAACTTCATGCCTAAAGACACCTTCGCAGTCATTCACAGAAACAACCACCGCAGTTATGGGCACTAGGCTATTTACGGACTCATACACCTACAGCAACAGACAGGGGTATATATAAAACATGCTCGCAACACGGATGAAGTACCCGTTAAGGTCAATGGTCGTGTTTTATGGGTTGACGGCCTAAGTGAGGATCCAACCACTGGTGAGAAGACTGTGTATTCCTTTAACGGCTGGTGGTGGCATGGATGCCCGCGCGCTGAATGTGTCTTTACAGGGGATCTCCATGGAAGATCCCCGCCGACAGCCTCGCATGGACCCGTAACCGTGATCAACTTATAGGCTCCCAGTTCACTCACAAAATCGTGTGGGAGCATGAGTATTAGGGTGTGTAAATTTTAGTAAAGTCAACAATTCAAAAACTACTGATGCTCAAATGATGTCATATTACCTAGCAAACTTAGAAATATCTTTAGTCTTGTTTAAAAAAGCCATTTACCTACTTATATTTGACCATAAAGGTTTGAAATATAACCTAAATATGACTGTAGCATCGTATATCAATGTGCCATTGATATGTGTTGACAACTTTGGTTATTTTTGGTGTGCAGTATGGGTTCTAAGTTTCACATAGTCACAAATGCTGGAGTTTTGATTGTGAATGCGTGTTTTCCCTCCTTTTTGACAATTTTGATTTCTTCGTAATGTAAATATTGTGTAATTCAAATTATTCAAAATGTTATGTATGACCCAAACTTTCGGTGCTCCTTTAGTATGCGGTCTACAAATTCTGCCGCGCTCTACTTTTTTCAAAGTGTAGTCTACAGGTTTTTTTCGTTAAATTTGTGCCTGCTCATGCGGTCTACCTACGATTGGTTAGGTTTAGTCAAGATATTTTCGTTAAAACTAACGAAAATATCATGACTAAACCTAACCAATCGTCAAGGGCGACTGACATTGGGATGTAAACAAGCAATTAGTAAACAAGCTAAGAAGGTATACTTACATTTAACCTCTTAACGACCGAAGTTTTTGTAGGGTTAAGTTGTGAGTGCGTGTATTGGAAACGGTACAAATTCGACCCAGTGGTCCAAAAGAGGTTAAACTTTTTGTGTTTTTAATTTTTCAATAAATGTTTTTCCTTACATTTAAACTTTTTGTTTTTAACTTTTCAATAAATTTTTTTCAAGTAAGATTGTCATTTCAACCTTCTTTAACTACATTTAAAAAACAAATTGGTGTAGACCACATACTAAAGTGTGAATTTGTCTGTAGACCGCATACTAAAGGAGCACCAAACTTGGTGAAACTTTCTATATATTTTGATATGATAGATATATGAAATTGTCATTACTTTGAATAATTAAGTCTTGTACCTATAACAACACAACCTTTTATCTGAGCTTATAGAAAGATATTAAGAATTTCAATTAACTTAATTTTATGTAATCATAATCAGTAGGCCTATCCAAATTTCAATTACATTTCTTTTGTTCACAGGTCCACAGGATGAGTCAGAAAGAAATCAGAACCCGAAAGAAATCAAGTTGTCACCTAAGTCATTTGGTGGGGACTGGGAGGGAACTTCCCCCTGCTGAGGTATGGTTTGTTGAGGAGAGAGATGAGTGAGGAAGACAGGAGGAATTACCCAGTTAATGACCTGATTAACAACGGCATTGTTCCAGGGCTACTGGCTCAGTGGAGAAAGGCCAACGCTCTATTCACAGGACCTGTAATCAACACTGAGGTCAGGATCATGGCTAAAGTGAAGGCACTGTGGGATGAGGCAGTGAAGGTGTCCATTGGCAATGTGAAGCTAGAGGTCAAAGATAGGTTCATGATGAAACTGGACAAATAGGTGGACATCCTGACCTGTCACTGTGTAATCAGGAGCTGCAGGGAGCTTGGGTGCAACCCTGTCTGCAACAGTGAGGTTCATATTGACTGCAGCTGCAGGAGCGAGCAAAAGATACCAGTGCAGGAGCTTGCCTTCATTAAAGGTCAGAGAGAAAAGGTGGGAAGTGTGGGGGCACGCCAGATGGGTCTAGCTGATCACCCTGAGACCAGGAGACAGGAAGCAGTGCTGCAGAGACAGGAGCAGAGAAGGAAGGCCGAGGAGAAGAGGAGGAGGAAGGCAGAGGAGTCGGCCAAGAAAGAAGAGGAGTTGAGGGAGGAGTCACTGCTGGAGATGGAGTTGGAGGAGACTGGAGATATACTGGAGGAGGCAGGGAGGAGAGAGGAGGACGAAGACTTCATACCAGAGTCTGCGACGACAACTTCCTTGCCTGTGGCTAAAAAGAAGAAATACAACACTGAAGATATCACCAACATAGCTCTGGCTACCTTGAGATATCACACTAGGCTGAGAGAGACTGCAGAGATTGCCACTGCTGCCTGGATTGATGCTGGTCTTATCACAGAGTTTGACACAGCACTGGTGATTGACCACAACAAGGTGAGGAGGGCTCTGGAGAGACTGACTAAGGAACTGGTCAAGAAGTTTGATGAAGCGATTAGGGAAAATGGCATCACCTGTATCTTCTTTGATGGGAAAAGAGATGGCACCAAAGTGATAATGGAAGCTGAGGGCAGTGACAGGCAGTTTCCTGGCCTCATTAAGGAAGAACACTACACAGTGTGCAATGAACCAGGTGAGAAATATTTGTGGCATTTTGTACCACAGGAAGCTGCAGAGGAGAGAAGTCATGCTGAGGTCATTGCTGATCATTTGGTGAACTGGCTAAGAGAGAGAGGAGCAGACCAGACGCTTTTGGCCATAGAAGGTGACAGTACTAATGTGAATACTGGCTGGGAGGGAGGAGTAATGCATTATGTGGAGGCCAAGCTTAGCAGGAAGTTGGTGTGGACTCTCTGTGACTTGCACACTGGGGAGCTGAGTCTCAGACACCTGGTGACTGCACTGGATGGCAAGACATTGAACAACAACAAGTGGTCTGGGCCCCTATGGAAGATGTTAGACACTGCGACTGAGCTGGAGATCAACCCAAACTTCACGAGGATCACTGTTGGTCCTCCTCTACCCCATCTCAGTCAGGAGGTAGTCAAGGAGGCTACAGGAGGCTACAGAATTATCACTGCCATCAGATCGGGAGAGGTACCTCAGAGTCTAGCTCTCCTGGAGATTGGGCCAGTCTGTCACAGTAAGTGGGTCACCATGGCTCAAAGGTTCTGCAGATTGTGGATTTCCAAACATGGGCTGAAGGATAGGAACCTGAAGAACCTGAGGATAATTGTGGAATTCATAGTGCGAGTCTACATGCCAAACTGGTTCAACATCAAGTTAAATCACAGCTGGGTGGAGGGTTCCAGGCATGTACTGTACCAGCTGGAGCTGCTCAGAAGTCAGAAGAAGGAGGTGATAGGAATAGTGATGCCTATAGTGAAGAGATCAGCCTGGCATGCACACTCTGAGGCTGTGCTCCAGGCCATGCAGTGCAGTGAGGTGGAGGAGGAGAGGAGGGAGGCAGTGAAGAGGATACTGGAAATCAGAGGTGAAGGGAATGAGGACACACAGGTAGGAGACTGCAGTGTCAGACCCAGGAAGACTCCTGACATCAACCCAGATGCCATCAAACTCTCCGAGCTTATTGACTGGAACTCTGGCGTGACTGAGCCTCCTCTGACCTGCTCCCTCACCACTGCTGCAATCAAGGAGTTTCTGGATAGACCAATGGAAGTTTCTGCATGGCCCTCACACACACAGTCAGTAGAGAGGTGTGTAAGGATGACAAGTGAAGCAGCACAACATGTTTACTCACAAGAGAGGAGGGAGGCGTACATCAGTGGCCAGGTGGCCAGTAGGGAGCTCATGTCCAGAAACAAGAGCAAGGCAGACATGGCATCCTTGGCAAAGTTCAAGAAACCTATCTATATTTCTAAGTTTTAATATGGAAATGCAATAAAAATATCTTCAATTGTATGTAATGTATGTAAAATGTAGTTATATACAATAAATAAAATACTTGCAAAAATTGCTGATTTTTCGTAAACTTCAACTTCAAATAAAAGTAGCTAGGAGTGGTCAAATCTGGATTTGAAAGCCATATTTCGATTTAACACATAAAAATGCATCATTTTTTCACTAGTAGTCTTTGAAAATCTAAAGATTTCACCTTGCTCCCTAAAATTGATACACCCTAATGAGTATGATGCACGGATGGAAACAGATGCCCAGTACCTTGAAGAAATAAGAGCCATCAAACGTTTAATGGTGTTGAACCCCCTCAAATGCGGTGACAGCTTGTTTGGAGGGCGCACAAACCCATTCAAGCTATACTTTCCGCCTACGGAGGGCGTGAAACTTCACTACTACGACTTCTGCTCTTTATACCCCTACGAGATGAAGAACAATCCGTACACCGTACGTGCGCCTGAAAAAGTGGCAGGCACCACCATACCAACCATCAAGGAGTTTTCAGCTAACTTGAATGAGCGCTACTTTGGACTCTCTTTCGTAGACGTGCTCCCCCCTCGCGATTTATGGATGCCGATCTTACCCGTCGTTATAGATCACAAGCTCATGTTTCCCTTGTGCGTGAAGTGTGTAGAGAACAACGGTGATTGTAACCATACAACCAACCAGCATAAGATCAGAGGTGTATATACAAGCCCTGAGCAGGCCCTAGCCGTTCGCCATGGGTATAGACTATTCAAGAACCATGAGGTGTGGAGGTTTCAGAAGCTACCCAACCTTTTCACACCATATATAAACGCTTTTTTGAAGGATAAAGTAGAAGCATCAGGATATCCGCGCGGGGTTGATACCGAAGATGAAAAAAAACGGCTTATATTCAGCGTTCCCGTACCCATGAAGGTATACAGCTTGACCGATCCCAAATTGTTAAGAATCCTGGCAAGCGCTTTCTTGCAAAGTTGTGTCTGAACAATCTTTGGCGGAAATTTGCACAGAATACCGGCAAAGTAAACGTTCATTTGGCACAAAGTTATAGTGAAGTCTGGGATTATGCCAACGATCCCGACAAAGAGGTTATGGTGATCGTGAATGTAGGTAATCCTTACATAATAAAATAGAACATCACCGAACTGGCCAAAGATACCTCACGGGTTACAAACATACCTGTAGTCAGTTTCAGAACGGCCTACGTCCGCATCAAACTTTGGGGTCTACTGCACTCTCTTGAACGGAGGGTGCTCTACGCTGACACAGATAGCGTGATATTCACAGCAAAGGAGGGTGAATACAAGCCAGCTATTGGGGAATTCCTCGAGAGTTAACTGACGAGATCAAGGATGAGTATGGTGATGGTGCATATGCAGAGTCGTTTGTGTCAACAGGGCCAAAAACCTATGGGGGTACTTGATGGTAGGGGATGATATGAAGTATATCGTGAAGGCTAAGGGTATCACGATTAACCATGCGAACCGTCGAGTCGTTAAATTTGACTCGTTGAAGAATCCAATGTGCTTGGAAGATGAGGGTCACCAGCCACCCCAACTGACTGTGGGGACGCACAATTTTCGGGCGCAGAAACTGGGGTGTGTGAAGGAACTTAGGGGCACGAAGGTATGCCGTAACACTTATAGGAAGCATTACCAGGTGCCTGTTACCTATGATACCGTACCCTTTGGCTACCTTAATCCTTGATTGTATTTATATATATGTGTATTGGTAACGATATGTTTATTTATCACGTATATTTGCTTCAATTTAGGTTTCATTTTCTCCTTTGCGTGCGTGCGTGTGTGTGTACAGTAAAAAGCTAAGCTCCGCCCACTCTAAGATCGGTCACGTGACTCCTGCCACGACCTGATCATATCTCTATCCCTGCATGCTCAGTTGACTCTGCATACACTTGAGCTCAGACGTGTATTCTCCCGCGTAGACGAGAAATAGTAATGGTTACCTTTAATATTGCGTGTTCAACGTTTATGAAGTGGTATTCGGCAAAGTGCGAAGATGTGGTGGATAATTAAAACTCCCTATTCCCCCCCCCCTTTGATACTTTTAAGGCTACATTGAGCCGTGCAAAGGACCAAGATATTCAAATACTCTACGGGTATTCTGGAGAGGGCATTGTAAGTTTTCGTAGTACAAACGATGTAATGAAGGATGTTGCAGACGTATCATTTATAAAAGCTCACATATACCGCGAAGTAGAAGAAGCAACACGTTCAGAAGATAAGCAACGGCTATGGATAGTGAGTCTTGTTGATGAGTGGTTGAGAAGCGATATTATATCATGTTACATCATACCGACTACTCGTACCTTACGGTTGATAATGTAAATCTTGTCATCATGGAGAATCTTAAGTATTTTTACCACTATTTTAATATATATATCATGACGAGGTTTGTAGTGAGGTTGTGGCTAATGGTCTATGTGAGTTTTTAACAAACTTTAGAGACGAGTATCGCTTGTTAAACATAAAGGATAAAAATGGGCATATGTTTCTTTCAAATAGTGCACCGGATTGTGAAGATGTTTAGTTTGTGGAAATGAACGTCTGGTGAGTGATAAAACATTAAAGCCGGTATTGCTTCACGTAGCGGAAAATTCTGTTTGTCCAGTATAATGGGCACAATTATTCGAACAAGCCTCTACACGCTTCAGCAGTTTATGGTGTGACTCGCTCTGCCCATCGAGCCGCCCACCCGTGTACCTCATCCCTCCGAAACACACGAGTTCGAAAAACCCGTACACGTTTCATCAGCGTGACTCACTCCGCCCGTCGAGCCGATCCGCCCACCTGTGGCTCATAGTCATCTCAGAGCTTGAACCGACTAGACGTGCGAATACGATGGAACTTCCTTTGAGAAGCATTCTCAATGCCGCGTACGATGTGTCCGTGACGAATTCATTGCGCGTGTTCAAGCGTGAAACCGGCACCATTAACTATGTACTTGAAACGATTTGCAGGGAAGCAAACGTAATGTCATTTATTTAAGTGTTGAGGAGATGAATAGAGTCTTCGTGATAGTTGAGAAGTGGGGAGAGGACCGTTATTAAATACCTGCAGGTGTAGGTACAAGAAGAGAGCAGATTTGTGATGCCCCCCATATGCCGTTGTTTGCACGTTGTGTATAAATAGCGATCAGCCATGCATTGATATACGACTGATGTGGAAGAATGCATCTGATAATAACGTTCTTGTCCCTACACGAAACCGTTTCATCCTCGTCAGAATGTTTGAAATCGTCGGATTCCGCAAGCTGAAGCCTATATTAGACGCTTGTGTTACGGATATGATTTATTTTGACACGGTTCTTGCATACTAGGGTGTGTCAATTTTGGGGGTGAAATGACTAAATTGAAAATCATGTGATTTGGTAGCAATTTAATGTAATCATTTGACATACAAAATAATATCCTTGCTTCAAAAACAATAAAAAATAACTCCTATCTACATCAATTTTAATTCAAAAATTCCATTTTTCCATAAATTCGTAACAAAATAACAAAATTTGCGCAAACAACATTTACAGTGGCAATAAGATATCATTCAGAGTCTTTATTTGAAAGTAACCAATGCAGTCATGTCCTTTTTGCTGCGGTTCCTTGACATCAGCATTCGGCTTGCTACTTGCGCTTTGATGTAGTCTTCTCGCCTCTCGTGACTGTAAACTTGACTAGCTGCTTCTGTGACCATTTTCACACATCTCTCCACACTCTGAGTGTGAGAAGGCCACTTTGGCACTTGCATTGGGGCCTCTTTAAGTTGTGTTAAATCTTTGTTTGTTATACATGTTGTCAGTGGTGGCTCCAAAACTTCCGAACTCAAGTTAACTAATTCTGACAATTTCGTGGCATTGACGTTTATCGGAGGTACCTTCCTTGTCTGAACAGAGCAGTCTCCCAGCTGGTCATCATCTAGTGATGTTCCTCTAAGCTTTAGAATGATTTCCACAGCCTCAGTTCGCTCTTTGGTACATTTGCTGCAGAGCATTGCTTGCAAAACTGCCTCTGGCCTCCTAGCATACCAAGCGGACCTTCTCACCACAAGTAACACGATGTCCACCACTACTTTCCTTTGGGTTCTCAGTAGCTGTAATTGAAACAAGATGTGGTTGGGCCCCTCCATCCACATTGGATTAAGTTTTACATTGAAGCAGTGAGGAAGATAAAACCCAATAATAATTCAACAATCAACATCAAATTCTGTAGCATTTTGCCCTTCAGTGCATGTTTGGAAACCCAAATCCTGTGACTTACGGGTCCAATCTTCAAGAGAGCCAGATTTTGAGGCGTAAGATTGATCCGTGCTGAAGTCTTTGATAACTTCTTCAGACAACACTGGAAGTGGAGGGCCTACTTCAACCTTTGGAAATTTTGCATTTATTTCTAATTCCGTTGCTTCATCTAGGATGTTGCCAAGGGGGCCTGACCACTTGTTGTTGCTCTTTGTAGGACCATCAAGTTCCTGGATGAGACAACGAAGAGGTAGTTCCCCTCTGTGCAAATCACATACAATCCAAACAAGCCTTCTTCCAAGTTTTTTCTCTAAATGCGTCATAACACCGCCTGCAATCCAGTGTTCACCGCAGTTGAGTCTCCACCAACGGCCTGCAGTGAACTGTCAAGTCTTCTTTCTTGAAGCCAACATATTATTTGATCAGCAATTGCTTCTGCATGTTTCTTGCCTTCTACTTCTGCTTCAGGAACAAAGTGAAACAAATAGCAGCCACCAGGTTCGGAACACACAGAGTAGTGTTCTTCTTTGATGAGACCGGGAAACTTTCTGTCCATTCCCTCTACCTCTAGGAGAACTTTTGTGTCATCTCTTCTTCCATCAAACAAAAGGCAAGAGAGACCTTCCTCCTTCAAATCTCTTTCATGCTGATCAGATATTTCCTTCATTATTTTTTCTTGTGCTTTTCTTATTTCTTTGTGCTCTTCTTATCTTATTATGATCTATCACTGAGGATGTATCCTCTTGGCTGATGAGACCTGCATCTATCCAAGCGGCAGTGGCAATCTCTGCAATCTCTCGTAGCCCCGTATGGTGGCGAATACTGGCATGGGCAATGTTTGAGATGTCTTTAGTGTTGTATTTCATTCTCTTCGGCGAAGGTTCAGATGGCACTTTGGAGCTATCATCTGATGTTGCTTCTTTCTGTTCATCTGAAGAGCTTTCAAAGAAGTGAGAAACCTCTTGATAGAGCTCTTCATCTCTTTGTGTGGATTCTTCACTCTTCTTTTTCTTCCTTTCTTCCCTCTCTCGGATTTTCTCTTTTTTCTTAGCAATAACAATCTGTTTTTTGGTTTCTGAATAATCTGCCGAACCAATCTGCATACTTCCTTGTCCTCCTGCCTTTGTTCTCTGCGCCTTTATGAAAGCCAGCTCCAAAACAGGGATCTTCTTCTCACGAGGACAGCGACAATCAATGTGAGGGTGAGGTTCTCTTCTGCATGAGGGAGAACAATTGGCTTCAGAACACAACTCTATGGGACACTAGCAGTTAAAAATGTCAAGAAGAGTATCAAGTGTGAGCAGAAATTTATTTTTCTTTGCTAGTTTTCCTTCACCATGTGATGTCTCAACTGCTTTGTGCCACAGCTTTGTTAATTTTAGCTTAATAGTTCTATACTGATTGAGTACAGGTGATTTGAATAACACATTAGCTTTTTTCCACTGATGCAGAAGAGGGGGAATCATGTCCCTTATGAGCTCTTTCTCTGTGTAGTTCCTTCTATCCTTTGTATTTTGTTCACGAAGGAGTAACCCTAGTCTCAGCGTGTCTCGCACTGTTGGTAGTTCTGATACGGGAAGCTCCTTGCCTGTACCGACTAACAGGCTCAAGTGGCATGACGACTGACCTCTTGTCTTCAATTTTGGCATCTTAGGAATATCTGAAAAGAAAGAAAAACATTTAAGTATTTTATATCAATTACGATGTTTCAAAGTTTAATCATTCGATGTTCTAAAATTCAATAAAAAAATATTTCATGGGATTACAACATAATTAGACAGAAGAATATGATAATAATAAATAATTGTAATAATCAATAATCCATACTTACAGTTAAACTGTAGTATTCGTCTAGTAGAATAACTATGAAGTAGGTACAAGAGCAATAACAGCAAACCACCGTCTATGACATCTAAGAGGCAACTGAGGACTGAGAGTGAGGGACAGTTCTATTCACGTAGTGACTTGTACATTGTACAACAACTATATGACCTTGAAAACACTCCATATGCGATCAGTGGGATAATTCTGTGACAGATGAATAGTTAATCAATTTATGTCCTATTACACTGGTATGCATCAATTTTGCTGTCAAGGGTTTTGTAAGTGATTCTTATAGAGTGTTTCCTGCTGATTTCGAATCTGCAATCCGTTTTTCTCAATCAGCTCAGGTTATCCGGCTATGACCTCATAAGTAAAATAGAATTTTTCGTGATTTTGTCAAAGCGGAATTGGAACAGTAACATCTATCATCACTTGTTTCACTTGTATAATATCTTTTTTTACTTTTCAGGCATATAGATAAAATATTTCATAATGAATAGAGCGTGTAAAAATGATCCCAATAGATTCTGCTACATATGTGGGACGGTTACCATGCCAAATAACCAGTCCCAAATCACTAAATTTGTGAAGACAATGTATAGAGCATACTTTGAATTAAGCTAGGGGACCAGGACAAAAATTTCGCCCCTCATATGTGCTGCAAGACGTGCATTGAAAATTTGAGAAGATGGAGCAAAGGCAGAGCGAAATCTTTGCCTTTTGGAATTCCCATGATTTGGAGAGAAGGAAAGGATCACGTGACAGATTGCTATTTCTGCATGACAAACCTCCAAGGTGGGCTTATAAATTTATTTTTCTTAAATATTTTGAAATCCTCGTATGAAACTTGACATAATATTCACCATAATGTAATATTCACCATATATAGCATAATATTCACCATAATAGTAATCATACATTTACATATACATATTGTTATAGAAAATACATTTACACATACATATTGTTATACAAGTTACATTTACATATACAATGATTGTATATTTTCTTTCTTTTTCATTCATATTGTACCCGAAGGGACAATATGAATGAAAAAGAAAGAAAATATACAGACTCCATCGACCTATTTCATATCTTACAGACCGCAGCCTTCCCTCACGAGCCGCCACTGTCTGAATGCTTCTTCTATTTCATATGCAAGTTTTATATCCATGTTTCTGTGTTTCTATTTTCAGGAGTTAACAAGAAGAATAAACACATTGTTGTATACCCTGACATTCCTTCTGCTATGAGACCTGTACCCCATGGTCCTGGAATTCCAATACCCGACCCACCTCAAACCCTGGACTTCGATGATTTTGATGATGAATCAATAACCAATGCCAATGACCAGTCCCAGTCGTATATACCTCAAAATACCGCTTCAAATGAGCCGAGGCCTCTCAACCAGGCCAAACTTAATGATCTTACCAGGGATTTAGGACTTTCCAGATTAGCCGCCGAGATCTTGGGCTCACGACTTCGAGAGGACAACTTGCTGGCTCCGGGAACAACATTCTCCTGGTATAGGAAACGAGAGGAAGAATTCCTCAAGTTTTTTGCAGTGCACGAAAATACCTCTTCCTTAGTGTACTGCTGCAATGTTGAGGGGCTAATCGAATCCTTGGGCCTGCCATATAACGCATCAGAATGGAGGCTATTTATAGACTCGTCTAAACGAAGTTTGAAAGCAGTACTTCTCAACATTGGGAATAGGGTTGCATCAGTCCCTGTAGCACATTCCGTACAACTTACTGAGAGCTACGATAACATGAAAATTTTACTGGATGCTCTCGTATACGACCAACATAACTGGAGGATCTGTGGAGATTTGAAGGTAATACTAATATCATAAGTAAACTATTGCTATTGACTATGTTGTTTTTCCAAAGGTTATTTGAGAGCGTATAAGAACACTTAACTTCCCCACAGAAGTGATACAGTCCAATGCATAGATTTTTTTATCTGATAGAACAAATTCTCTAAATTCTTTAAATATTTTCATTTTTTTTCAGATTGTGGCATTTGTATTGGGAATGCAAGGGAGATACACGAAATACCCATGTTTCCTCTGCAAATGGGATAGCCGAGCGGATGAGAAGCACTATGCACAGCGTGAATGGGCATCCAGAGAGAATTTTGAACCTGGGTCGCATAATGTCGTTTCAGTGCCCCTTGTACCACCAACAAAAATTTTGCTCCCACTACTTCATATTAAGCTGGGCTTGATGAAAAATTTCATCAAATCAATGAATAAGGAGGGTTCAGCATTCCGATATCTCGAGAGTAAATTTCCTCATATATCTGATGCTAAACTAAATGCTGGGGTTTTTGATGGTCCTCAAATTCGAACTTTGATCAAGGATACTCAGTTCGAAAACGCAATGACTCCAACTGAGAAGAATGCCTGGCAGGCATTCAAATCAGTTGTCACTGATTTTCTTGGCAAGCGTAGAAGTCCAGAATACGAGTCCGTTGTCGAAAACTTGATGGAAGCTTTCAAAGCTCATGGGTCGCGCATGTCCATAAAAATGCACTTTTTGTGGTCCCACTTGGACTATTTTCCTGAAAATTGCGGGGATTATAGTGAGGAACAGGGTGAACGATTTCACCAAGATATCAAAATAATGGAAGAGAGGTACCAGGGAAACTGGGATGCTGGCGGACTATTGCTGGTGTTTGAAGCGAGACGTGCCCGAAGAAAAACACAGACGGAAAGCCAAAAAAACTTCATTCCTTCCTCAATAAGCTTTTTTCCATATTCATTGTATGAATAAAAGTATTTATTCACACAATGTTTTCATTTTTCACGATTGTTCTTATAATATTACTCGTATCTACAGTGTTTAAGCTAAAAAAATCAATAAATTTGGGGATAAAATTGGACTTATAATAAATGGCCAATAGAGAAAAAACCTGACCTGATTGAGGAAAACCAATGTCATTTTCGAATTCAGCATGGTCGAATTATATAATATGAGTTGAAAAAACCCTCACAGCAGGCAAAAAAATTTCATATGCATACCAGTGTTATTTAGTAAAAAGAGTCAATTTCTGAAACTTTAAGGTAAAATTGATGTATGTAAGGGTTATTTTATTTCATTTTGGTTGGCCAATTTCAAGTTTTGACATGAAACGACTATATTTTCACTACCAAACCAAAATTGATTTGAAAAAAGTTGACAAAATTGACACACCCTATTGCATACGCATACACCGCTCTGCTCGACGGATTTATCGAATGTAGGAATGTACAAGGCGAGACTGGCTTAGAGCTGGATGCATATTTAAAAAGTTTAGACTCTTCGAAATATCCCGAACTTTGGTACAAAGCATTTGAGCGGTACAGGACAGAGCTTGCCTACATTGTTCACCCTGAAGAGCTGTATCTCTATATAATGAGTAGCTGTCGTTACGACTCGGAAGATTATTTCAATTGCCGCTATGCAGAGTGAAGAAGACTTTACGATTGAAAAGCTCGGGACGGTAAGAAAAAACCCTCGATTGGAAAGGAGTGTTTATAAACTTGTATTTAATAATGATGTTGTGGTTAACGATGACCTCTTTGTGCGCGCTTTTGATTGTATTCTAGCCGTGTTTAAAGATAACATGCCAACCGAATGTAAAGTGGGAACAAAAATAGTATTGAACGATATGAAAGCCATTTATGTCGAGTATAGGTATCCGTTTAACTTGAGCGGTGAAGTAATGCTTAGACGCTTTAACCGTTTAGTGCAAAGTAATAACGGTGTGAATGTAGACTCGATTACTTGTGAGTTTAGCGTTTTGCGCCAAAGAACATAAAGTATTTTGATGTATATTTATTTACTTAATTATTTAATTGTGTGTGTGTATATATATATATATATTTTTTTTTTCCTGAAAAGAAAAAAAAAATATATATATATATATAACTTATATATTATATATATATATATATATATATATATATATATATATATATATATATATTTCCTGTACTATATATATTTTTCCTGTACTAATATATTGATGGTTATACTACAACGTTTTGTATATTTTTCATTATATATTTCTCGCTCGTATTTCTTATTTTTGATCATATATTCCATTGTATATTTATTTTCTATAAACCTGCTCAACAGCAAATCAGAGAATTTCGGCCACCAAAGATCAAACAAAGTGCTCAGAATTTGAAAGATTTACTTCCACCAGTGGAGGAGTGCACAATGGAACCACCACTCACGAAGCAGTTCTCTGTCGAAAAACTCGATAAGATCACTGAAGAGCTCCTTGTTGTCCGGATATCATGTCACTCCCAAGGTGTAGAACGCTGTGTTAGGATGGTAACTGAAGCGTCTGGAGCAGTGTATGTAAAGGATTCAAGAGATGGTTACTTTAGAGCAGTACTTAAATCCCGTGACTTTATGCCGTCATTCAAAACTAAACAAGATTTTAATGTATCATTTACTAAATAAAACTATCTAGTCTACCTACCTACCTACCTACCTACCTACAGTGTATATGTTAAATTTTTCTATTTTTCCCGAAAAGAAGTACATTGTAAGGGGTCAAATGATAGCTCAAACCCTAGGAAAGCAAGTGTCCAAAAGTTATGGGTAACTAGGAATTTTCACGATTTTCACATGCGAAAAAGGAGGTGCACTTGTCACAAAAAAAATTTTGTTTTCATTTTTTAATTTAGGGAGGTAAATTGTACAAAACCTGAAATGTGCCTCTTGATCCGTTACACTTTGCCCAATGACGCTACACGCTATTGTCTCTCAGTAATAACAAATAATAAGTTTTCTGTTTTAGGTTTCGAAAATGCTGATGAACCCGAAATACGACTCGTTGGTGATTCCACTGTTCGAGGGCAGCTCGAGGAATTCTGTGGGAGAAACCCTCGTCGTAGGCGCCGTTACTGCTATCCCGGTCCAAGGGTGGAGGATATAATTAATAGTGTTGACCATTTTACAGATAGAATCTCTGAGGACACAACGTATATTATTCATGTCGGTACTAATAACGTTTTAAATTCTAGATAGGAAGAACTGCTGGCTAGGTACAAGGACTTGTTAGAGCGATTAAAGGAAAAAATTAATAAGATTGTTTTAACAGGTATACTTCCTCGAATTATCCAACGTAGCAATTTCTACAGCAAGGCGACCTATAATTAACGATAACCTAAAGTTTCTTTGCCTACAGGAAGGAGTGCTGAGCGTTTAGGAAGATAATTTCATAATACTGTCTCTTCTTTTGAGGCTGCCGCAACTCGAACGGTCCCGGCGTAATTTCCTCAAATTTCTCTTGTGCGCGTGAAGGTATCGCGGTTTTAACAAACAATTTGAAGGTTCTATCTTTAAATGCTCGTAGCCTACGAAACAAAATAAACGAATTTATTTCTTTAACTGCTTGCTTTAATTGATTCAATTGCGAAAAATGAATCGTGGCTTAGCACTGAAACACATGACTTTGTAGGGGAGTATCAAATTTGAGGTTATAGACTTTCTGTTAAAAACAGAATAGGTAGGCGAGGAGGTTTTATGTTGTATATCAAAGATAATATTGCGAACGCTATAGAATTAAAGTACAAAATTTCAGAGCCGATAGATTCGACTATAGCAGAACTTAAATTGAATGATTTCAAACTTCTTGTTGCGGTTATATATGGGCCCCCTAATCAAACAGCTGATACAGACGAAGCGTTATAGCGTGACTAAAGAGAATAATGGATAGTGAGCAGGCCTTAATTATGGGTGGCTTTAATTGCGGTAACGTGAACTACGATACAATGCAGGGAGACGCGGAAGGTAATCGTTTAGTTAATTTTCTCGAGGATAGCTTTCTTATTCAAAAGGTTGGGGAACGTACGAGGTTGGACAGTATTTTAGATTTAGTAATAACTAAGGATGGTAGGCTTATCACTGATCTTCAATTAATAAAACTGTTAAGAAATAGCGATCACAATATGGTAGAGTTTGTCCTCTCAGTAAGTCACTCGAAACCAGCTAACTCGACTAAAATTCCTGACTTCCAGCGCGCAGACTTTTGTAAATTTAGAAATTAATTGTCATACGTCAACTGGGAAAACGTAATGGGGACCTCCAATGCAAAAATAATGTGGGAATCATTTGAAACAGTATTTAGGACTATAAATGAGGAATGTGTACCGTACAAGATTAAGCGTACGAAAGTAAATAACAAGACCTTGTGGTTTACTTCTAGAGTAGGGGATATTATAAAGAGTTGAGATAGGGCTTCTTTGCTACATAAGTGCGATAAAGACAATTTGTGGATACGAAACAAGTACATACCTCTAAGTCATGAATCGAAAAGCGTAATAAAAAAGTCCAAGCGCGATTTTGAAATTTCCATAGCTCGTGAAGGCAAAGAAAACCCGAAGCGATTCTTCAATACGTCAATAATAGAAACCCAGTAAAGAGCGTCTTGGGACCGTTGAAAAATTCTGACGGTGAGCTAGTTTCTGAAAACAAGCAAATGGCTACTCTGCTAAACGAATTCTTTCCGTCAGTTTTTACAATAGAAGATGTAACGAATATCCCTACGGTCATAGACATAATACCTTTCGATAATGGTAATACTTTAGATAATAATTGTGGTGAGTGAAAGGGGAGTACTGCACTATATTTTTAAAATGAAAATGCTTAAATCACCGGAGCCGGATTCCATATATCCCATACAACTAAAAGAATTAAAAGAAAGCATTGTTGTGCCGCTAACAAAGCTTTTTAATGCGTCTATTTCTGAGGAGTGCGTACCAGATAATTTCTAGTTTGCAAATGTAACGCCTATTTTTAAGAAAGGCAATAAAGATGCAGCGGAAAATTATAAGCTAATCAGTTTAATGTCTGTTGTAAGCTACTGGAATCAATAATTAGGAATCGTACAGTCGAACACTTAGAATTGCATAATTTGATAAGAAATACGTAGCAAGGTTTTACGCGAAACAAATCTTGCTTAACTAATCTTTTAGAATTTTTTCAAAGCGTGGTTGAAGTTTAGGATAGACATCGGGCAGTAGATGTAGTGTATTTAGATTTTCAAAAAGTGTTTGACACCGTACCGCACAAAAGACTCGTTGTAAAAACTAAGGCTCATGGGATCAGGGGTGTAGTAATAAATTGGATAGAAGAGCGGTTGCGAGTTAGAAAACAGAGGGTGGTCGTTGATGGAGCGGAGTCGTCTTGGACTAATGTAGCAAGCGGAGTTTCTCAGGTTCTGTATTGGTCACCTTGCTTTCTCTTATATATATTAACGATTTAGATGTCGGTCTAGTCAGTACAGTTTAAGTTCGCGGATGACACGAAGTTGGGTGGTAGAACGATTAATGATGAAAATAGGGGTAAAATCCAGAAAGATATGAATAAAATCGTAGATTGGTCAGTCACATGGCAAACGAGATTTAACGTCGATAAGTGCAAAATTTTAAATATACAGTAGGTTCGCATGACGGTAATTTTGTGTATAGTATGTCAGGGAAGGAGTTGTCAAACGTAGAACAGGAAAAAGATTTGGGAGTTATAGTCACTGGTGATTTAAAAGTAGCGAAACAAAGTACAGCAGCGGTCAACAAGGCGAACAAAGTGCTAGGTTTTATAGCTAGGAATTTTGAGTGCAAATCGCGCGATATTATAGTTCCACTTCATAAATCATTAGTTACACCCCATTTGGAGTACACGATCCACTTTTGGAATCCGCATATACGCAAAGATATAGACAAAATCGAAAGAGTTCTAAGACGAGCAACTAAGATGATTCCGTCGCTTAGGTCAAAGTCGTACGAGAATAGGCTTAAGGAGTTAAAATTGACTACACTCGAGACTAGGAGGCTAAGGGGTGATCTAATCCAGGTTTTCAAAATTACGAATGGGCTTCATAGCGCAAATAGAGGTATCTTTTTCGAAATAGCACAATATAGTAGTACTAGAAATGACGGGTGTAAGCTGACAAGTAGAAGGTTCGAGACAGCAGTTGCCAAAAACTTTTTTACGCATAGAATAGTAAATAGCTGGAATAGTTTGCCGGAAGAAGTAATTAGTAGCATGTCTATACTGTAAATATGTTTCAAAATCGATTAAACGCATATGTTGATAGATTGGGTATAGTTCAAAGTAGTAAAATTAAGGTTTTTGTGGTTCGGAACCCACGTAAAATTGTAGGTCCCCTCCGCCACCACAGAGGACATGCGGAATACACAATTACAAACACAGTTAGGTAGACCAGCCATGAATGGATCTTAGGGTCTTTGTTGGTCTGAAACATTATAACATTATAACAATCTGAAAGAAAGCTGACTGAGGTGTTTATGCTCGTTTAGCTAACTTGCCTCCGCCCTCTCATGATGCCGATCTGGATTGTACAACTATTTCTACCTCCAAACTCACAGCCGCCTTTGCCTCTGTTCCACTGAACCCAATTATCATTAATCTCAAGTACAATGTAGCATGGTGGACTGCTGGATGTGAAGCTACCGTTCTGTCACGTAAGAGGGCCCTCCGTTCCTTTCGTAGGAACCCAATTTTGCGTCTATTTAGCAAATACAAACAAGTTCGAGTACTTGCTTGGCGCACTGTAAAATTAACATTAATTAACATCCTCTGGATAACGAGTCATGTGGTATCCCAGGAAATGGGGCTGCTGACGTTGCAGCAAAGAATGCGACAATCTTTAGATTTCGGGTACAGCTCAAACTATCTTCTCATGAAGCGCAGGTCCTTCTCCGGTCCCATGTCCAGATCTGGTGGCAGGAGGTTTGGAATTCACTAACCTGTCCCTTATCTCACAGCAGCCTCTTCAGTTCCTCTATACTGGCCATCACATAATTTGTTCCGACGGGACCAGACCAGATGGTCCTAGCTAGGCTCCGTCTTAGTACCTGTCACCTTACGCACCAACACCTCTTCACCAATAGCCCTCCTACTCCGAGTCACCCTCGTCACGCCTCACTTACTCTCTCCCATGTATTCCTTGTGTGTCGGGCATATAATGCTGCTCGTTCGCGTCTTCGGACTGTGTGCCGAGATCTCTTTCTCCCTTTTCAACTAAGCTCTATCCTTACCCATACTTTCCTCCTTATCCGGTACTCCGCTTTTTGATGATGTCCCAATTGTATGCATTCATTTAATCTTTTTCCTTTTTCTCTCACGTTACCTGTATATGTAGCTAGAGGCCCTCTTTTCAACTGCCACAGAGTGGCTGAAGAGGTGATGGGTTTCTTACTTTTATGCCCTTTTTTATTTTTTGTTCTTGCTCCTCTTCCTATCTATTGTGCCCTCAATACTTGTGATTAATTCTTAACTTTGCAGCATGCACTGTCTCCGCTCTGGTGTTAATGACCCATTGATTTGGTGCACCAGTAAACTTAATCAATCAATCACTCACTTCTACTGGCCATTGAACGGTAAACATCTTCATCGTATGTATTAATTTGCTTTGCTTTATTAGTAGTGGTTGTGATAGTTTTTGAACACATCATATACAATTCCTCATATACGCTGACGGTAAGAATCGCGTTTAACTAGTAATTTGTTTCAGTTATTGAATTTAAATAAAAAGTTATTGTGGCCGGTTATTATTATTATTATTTTTGCGATATGCTTGCCTAGTGATTATCGTAGGATTTGCCACCGTTGTGTGGTGTTTATATTTTTTCTCTTCCAATTTATATTTATTTTTAATACCTTTTAACTAATATAAGTGCCTTTTACGCTACGTTGTTATTCTGGTCATTGTTGCAGATATTTGAGGCCAAAAGAATTAATTTAATGTTCTTTTTTCCTATTTTAAGGTTTTACGTTTTCCATTTTACTTTATTTTAACCTTTGGTATTCACTAATCTTTTGTTTCACTGGTGGGTTGTAAAGGACTATATATATTCATATAATAAAATTCAGTGGTTCCGAACCTTTCCTACCTCAAGTTACTACAATGTCATTTGTTCTTTCTCGGCACTTGTGGGGACTCGAGGGGCTACCCACCCTGACTCAATTGCCAGCATTAACCATCCTTCAATCGAGGCGCACACTGACCTTAACTGCACTTCGGAGCAGTTTGGAGGTCCCACACAAAATGAGCGACTTAGGGCCTGGGTGGAACTCCCTGAACCAAACCTCGGATGAACAGCCACAGAATCGAAGGGTGATAGCTCTTCGAGTAACGAAGTTCTTGATGCCAATCACCACCTTCACCCAAGCCGTACCCGAGTTAAACTCGACTGAGTCTGAATGACTCTGATCGAGTAAATAATGGCCAGCAAGTTAACCACTCCTAGACCTTCTACTCTTAAATCCACTCCGAGGATAAGAGGAATCTAAATTATCAAATCCAGGACTCCGCAAATCCACAGAGCAGACAAGAGGGGGGTTATGTAATCTAATACATAACGGTCAGTTTAATCTCACGGTAATACCTAAGGTAAATTACCGTCAGTGATCTAAACTGAACTTAAATTTAATAGAAATATTAACAGTTATCTAAATAATTATGTTTATGGCCAATTAAATATTTACAATATATACACAAGAGCAGAATGGCTCATCGGTCCGAAATAGGACAAACAACTTAAGATTTAATTGTCAATAACTAGTGGCAATAGTAGCCTAAACAAATTATTGACAACTCCTTTCAATGGAGAGATTTAGACTAAGTTCAACGTTTAGGATTTCAAAGAGAATGAATCGCAATCTAAAGCAGACGGCAACGGCAACGGCATACCCATCTCCTTACGGCAGCAAAACTGAGGAACAAGTCACCATAATTTTTTACAACTACGAGCTCTCAGATTCAAGATGGCGCACGATGGGCGGAGCCTACCAATGTTACACGTCATTCCTCAAGGGAGCGGTCTGTTGGATTAGAAAGTAATATACAGTATATCTAATTTTGCATCATATAAATTTAAATACTGTGGGAAATAATTCCCACAGCACTACGGAGAAATATCATCTCCCAGTGTTCAACATTCAGTTCCTTACCTCCAACCAGAGGTATCTTAGGCACTGGCACACGGGGCCCCTTACCCCGATTTTATTTGACAGTGCCCCGAATCCATTTGGTGCTTCTGAAAACTCAGAATAGAAAACCATGATCGGCATCATACCGCTTTATTAAAAGACAAAACGGAAGGTGTACACTGACTCTTCCCGAATAATTTCTAAGTAATCATTTTATGTTATATATATGAAAACAAAGTTTAATATTTAAAACTATAATGCCCAATTATGTGTTTTTACAAGTTCATTTTGGTTTTCTAAATTTACACAGTTACCATGTGACGTTTAAACATACTATGTTACACAAGGGTGGTGTATCGGGGCCAAAAAAAGTAACGCGATACGATACTCGATACAGTGGCAAAAAATGTATCGTTACGATACTAGAATAATGAATAATATCAGGTTGTAACACAAATTCTGCTCGATTAGAAAACGGACGATAGATAATAGAATAGCCTCAAGATAATGTGAAATAGTTTTAGAAATGTTGCAAAATACACGCGGCGACAGGGTCGCACAGGTTTTATCACGATACAAAATGATACAGAATGACTTAGGCTAGTGTAGGCTTAGGCTAGGATTAGGCTAATGAATATTTTCTCTGGTGTTTTTCATACAGTTAAACGCCACCCCAACGATATTACAGTAATTGAAAAATCATGGAGCCCACGAAAGAGCATATTCGACATGTGATGCTGTATGAGTTCCATAAAGGATCTAACGCTAGTGAAATCCCAAGAAACATTCAGAGTTTATGGAAATCATGTTATAGCGAATGGATGTGCAGGAGATGGTTTGAGAAGTTCCGAAATGGAGACTTCAGTCTGAAAGATTATCAACGAACAGGACGACCGAATGAGTTAGATGAAGAATTGCTGAAAGCAACAGTGGAGGAAAACCCAACGGTAACTGTAAGAGAACTTGGCCTGCAACTCGGCGTTAGCCATATGACCATTCATCGTCATCGTCACTCGGTTGCGTTGCCTCAGTCCTCCAGCGCCTCGACGACAGCGTCCGCCATTGCTTTAACCAGTGCCGGTGGCGAGCTTTGGAGAGCGAGGAGCTTGGCTACTCCTCCGGAGACAAGGACAGGCAGCCGTTCGATGTCGGTCACCAGCTTCCCGTCCCAGTGTAGGATGAGCGGGGTGTCGGACGCAAATGTCCGCTTGATGAGGCGGCGGCTTCCTTGCAGTGCTTGATGCGCGAGTTGTAGAACGACGACCGGTTGACGGTGAGTTCCGCAACATTGTGCACAAGACTCTCGGCAATCGCCGCCACGACGTGGACCGCCTTGTTCTCTGTGATGTGCGCGCGGTCGAGCGCGGCGGCCACCTTCGGTGTGATATCCTGCTGTCGCCCGCGGCGGCCGGCGGCGCTCGATGTCGACGGCTGGGTGTGGGCGTCGTTGCTTTGTCAAGGGCGCCGTGGGCTGCCCTCGCTGGAGCTAGAGTCCAGTTTGTGTTTGTTCACTTCCACCTCAGCGCGCTTCCGTTCTGCCTCCTTCTCCTGGCGCGCGCGATCCTCTGCGATACGATGCGCCTGTCGCGCCTCACGCTCGGCGAGGAGGCGGTTGACGCCGAGCATCACCCAACGCCGACCATCACCCAACGCCGACCGTACTCGCGCTGGGCCAGGAGAAACGCCTTGTCCTCCTGAATGACGAGCATCTTCAGCGCGTTCCCGTGGGCGATGTCGAATAGATTGTTGAGACCGCGCGTCCAGGCGTTCCGCTTGTTCACTTGCGCATCAGGTTCTTCCACTCCTCGTGCAACTTGATGAGCTTCTGGGCACAACGATGATGAACGGAGGTCGGGATCCGGCCGATTTCCCAAAACTCGCGGACTTCGTTGATGACGATATCAGCCGCCTTCCGTATTGTCTGTTTGCCGATGATGTGCACATGGAAGAAGCGGCGCAGGACCTCTCCTTTCGACGGCAGCTTTGAGCCGGTCAGGGACTCAGATGGGTCGCCTACCAGAAACACCTTGGCTGACTTCCGCGTTGTACGCTTAACAGTTGCAGTGGACGACATGATTTCAAGTCTGTGAAGTGAAAAATGTTAAAACTTATTAGAAAAATAGACACCTTATAACATGAAATATAACGATTAATATAAATTAATGATATAGATTTAAATAATGAATTAAAATGAAATGATATAAAATTAAAATATGATTCCCTCGCTAGCAAGCTAACATTGTCATCTACAAGTTTACTTTTCCACAATTTATTTGAGAAATCAATATCTTGGAGGCTTGGTTTCTAGGCCTATAAGGCAAGACGAAACTAAAATACATGCACAACCGACTCCGACGCTAGGATGGCAATAACTGAGTTACTGCGTAATATTATTTACTAAAACCGAATGCATTAGGAGGCGGAGCAATCGAAGAAGCAACCCAAAAGTTCACTGAGTTCACAGGGGGGAGAATACAAAAATACCAGGGGAGGTTTTAAACATTTATCCGATTGCTCTCAAACTTCACATGATTTATTTTTATGGCTATTCGCACAATATCCGGGGGCGCGGTCATAACAATTAAAAAGTCGCAAAATAAGAGCAACCCTACTGCTCATATTGCACAATTAGGCCGTTTGATAGCGTCTGGTTTGGTATCGACTAGTAGTTGTGACAATCTTCTCAGACGTGACTTCTTTCTTCACTTCAAGTATGCGAGTTCTTCCCGTTTTCTTAAGATATGTAATAATAATAATAATAATAATAATAATAATAATAATAATAATATGAGAAGAGTGTGCAAAAGTTGAGTAGGAAGAATACAATTAAAGTGAAGGTACTGGTCCTGGTTCCCAGTTTCAGTTGCAACTTCATGCAATTCTAGCGATTAAGTGCTTATCTGGGTTTTGTTCATGAGGTTCACAAAACATCAAACGACGCTGGTAGTCTTGTTCGCTAAGCTGTTGCAAGCACATAATTTTGAATGACTTCATTCTCAAATCCAACGTGATTATTTTCCGAATGCTCTCCCGTTTGATTCCTGTCACAGCTGATAGTCGTCTCACAGATTTCTTGTTGTCCGTTTCAAGCTGATTTGCGACTGAATCAATGTTTTCAGCGGTTCGCACACCTTTGCTGCGCCCAGAATTGCCTTTATGCATGTTCTTGATTGAGCCGTGATGTTTCCATTTTGCGAAAATCCTGCGAATCGTTTTAGGATCTATGGTCCTTTGCTGACCGTATTGTCGTCTGAAAGACCGTTGGGTGGCAACTACCGAGCCATGTTTGGTCATCTCTTCTGCGATGAAAACACGTTGCATGTCCGACAAATAACCCATGATTGTGGTGGATAAAACTGTCATTTTTTTATAAGTACTGATTTCGTATTCAGGATATCGAAAAAATTAAATAAAACTTTAAAATGTTCTCTTTCGAATGCTTTTTATTTTATTTGTGAAGCTGCAATAATGACTGAGTAATAAGCGATTAAAAACAGGGACAATTTTTGTGGTCACACGGGTATGATACAGAAACTCAAAGTTTTCTTTATTTTCAAGTCTGGTGGTTTAATGTAAAAGAAAATGGCGACTCCACAGGAGAAAGCTCTATGCATCGAATAGTTCATCGAGACGAGATCCGACACCCAAGTTCAACGAAATTTCCATACAAGGTATGGAAGGAATCCGCCATCGCGGACTAGTATCTGAGAGTGGTACAAGAGGTTTAAGGAGACTGGAACTGTTCTGAAACAGAAGGTACCGGTCGACCAAGCACAAGTGCAGCAGATGTTGAACGAGTGCGTGAATCATTTCAACAAAGTCCCAGAAAATCAATCCGTCGCGCATCCAGAGAATTGGCACTACCAACCACTACTGTGCACAGGATTTTGCATAAAAGTCTGAAGCTTTATGCCTATAAGGTGCAGAACTGCAGATGCTGCAGGAACTCAAACCAGATGACGGACCCAAACGCAAGGTGTTTGCCGTGGAAATGCTCAGCCGCGTAGAAGATGACGAAGATTACCTGAAAAAGGTCATGTTCACAGATGAAGCTTGTTTTCATGTATCGGGGAAGGTCAACCGGCACAATGTGAGGATCTGGGGCTCTGAAAACTCCTACGTGGTCATTGAACACATACGCGACAGTCCAAAGGTCAATGTGTGGTGTGGCCTTCTCCATGACCGCTTGGTGGGTCCGTTTTTCTTTGCGAAGGATACAGTGACCTCCCAACAATTTACTTAGACATGTTGGAAGGATTCACATTCCCACAGATTGCAGACCTGCAACCCAATATCATTTTTCATCAGGACGGCGCTCGTCCTCACTGGGCCTAAGTCGTTCGAGCCGTCCTGAATGACAAATTTCCAGGTCGCTGGATTGGCCGAGACGAACCAACCGCCTGGCCTCCACGATCACCAGACATAACCCTCCTTGAGTTTTTTCTGTCGGGGTTTGTCAAAGATGAGGTCTACAAGACCAAGGTGGCAAACCTACAGGATCTTCGTGCTCGGATCACAGCCGCATGCGCACTGGTGGACGCCAACATGCTGAGCCGAACATGGCAAGAACTCGTGTACCGCCTTGATGTCCTGCGCGCGACAAACGGAGCGCACATTGAATTGTATTGATGATGTTCACAAAACTTTATGAGTTTCTGTATCATATAAACTAAACTGTACCGTTGTATCATTTGGATTCTAAATATATTAACAACCAAAGTTGTCCAGGTCTTTTTGGAACACCCTGTGTTTATATATATATATATATATATATATATATATATATAAACACAGGGTGTGGGTGTGTGTGTGGGTGTGTATATATAATGGGTAGGCTGAAAAGTAATGCCTCCACTTGAATAATTCTGGATTGTGTAGAGGTAGCCAGATAAAACCGGTTTTTTGTTGTAACTTGCAATGCATGGAATATCGGCACAAAAATTCACCCCAACAAAAAAAATTCAAAGTTCAAAAATCGGCTGGAAACGTGATGATGACTGTTTTTTGGGGATATCAATGCTTTTGTTCTCGAAGACTTTAAGGAAAGAGGGACAGCAATCAACTCCGCACGTTATACTGAAACTCTGAAGAAGTTGAAAAAACGGATCAGGAAGGTTCGCACCAACAAAAAAGCAGTCATTGTTCACCATGACAACGCACGGCCTCTCACCAGTGTTCAAACGTGAGAAGCAATTGAGGATCTGCAATTCACCATCTTGCCGCATCCACCATATAGTTCCGAGTTAGCACCATGTGAGTTTCACCTCTTTCCTAAACTTAAAGAACATCTCCGTGGAAATCGCTACGAGTCTGATGAAGAAGTTAAGGCCGCTGTAAAATTTTAGTTTCGTACTCGAAGCTCCGAGTTTTACCGGGATGGATTTCAAAAACTCATTTTTTGTTGGCGCAAATGTATCGAGGTAGAGGGTAATTGTATAGAAAAATAAATGTATCGTTTTGAAGAATAAACTCTAAAGTAGGGTTGCCCGCATATGTAATGTTCCTCGCCTCACAGGCGACTTCATACATGTGGCAACGCCGCAGTGATAGTCAAGGCACCCCAACTGAGAGAAGGTGTAGGTGGAGGAGGACAACCGAGTTTCGGCATTTTGGTCTGAGACTCAAAGAAGTTATCTTTAAGAAGTAATAATTACCACGAAAATCCTGCCAATTGATGTCATCACCTTCAAAAGTGTGGTTACCTTCGTACTGATACCCATTCAGGTTGGAGTCGTGGCAGGCTCCATACCACCATGCACCACGGAATTGCCCCGAACAACTTTTATCCTTACATACGTCGTTGTCTTGATCTTTCGTTGAAAACATTTGACCGTTGTGATACTTAAATGAGTTCCCTGCATTGCCGAATATTGTCCCAAATCAAGGCGGTCTTTCGATGTGATGTCTCCGATGTAAAAGTGTTCGTACTTGGCCCAACACTTTTTCCCCTCGAAGTCCTCAAGGTCCACCCTCAGTTCCATCAGAGTGTACCGACGAGGGCGTGAATATTATTGAGACCGAGCCAAAATTCACCCTTCAGGTTTCCGAAACCAAGTTTATACTCCACCCACCCTCGGAAGAAGTTTTCTCTCTCTGGAAGAGCCTCTCGATGTTGGATCATCGTCCATCCACCTCCGTCAGTAGTTTGGTCTCAGAAAACAGAAACGTGGAGGAGGTGGAGTGGAGAGGGTACAACCGAGTCCAATAACATATAACACAGATATATATAGTTCGTGAGGCAGACCCCAAATTTTGACCAAACGGTACCACTAAGGCGAACCAGATGAAACAATGCTTTTTGGAAAGCTTATAATTTGTACAGGGTGAGCGAAAAGTCCCTGTGCACCTGTCCACTTCCAACACAGTGCAGGTATAGGTGCACTACACTTCTTGCAGGTGCACAGGGACTTTTCGCTCACCCTGTAGTTTCCAAATATGCTTGCAGGACATCTGTATCTGGTAGCGTTTTAGTGTAAATCTTCATTAAACGTAGGCACCTAATATTTTAATATTGGGCGCAAACATAAAATGTTGATAAAACAATAAAGCTACGCTCTTGAAATATCTAGCAAGCATTATTATCATCCACTTAGCATCCTTCATCATTGGTATGAGGGACGTTTGGTTCCCCCGAGTGGTACCGATCAACCCTTCTGGCCCACGGACTAATATATCTAAAGGACAATTGAATGCGCAGCCATTGATATGCAGGTAATTATAATGTAATGTCTGTGTTTATAAAGATAAACAATTAAAATGATCGTGAACAGTGTTGAACTCCATGTAGTTTACTAGTCTTATACAGAAATAAGGTTCCATTATGATTACTGCAAGTCTATATGAACAGCTACCACAATACAACTTTTTATATACTAGTGGATTTCAACCAAATTTAACAAATAAGATGATATTTTTAAAGAAACTTGCGATTACATGAGGGTATAAACAACATGTGTGATTCATTAAATCTATAAAATATGTTGTTACATTAAATTGAATAGTATATTTACCAGTAAAGAACCTGGCACTCAAAATTAGCAAAATCAATAAAACTAGTGGTGTACTGATTCATCGGCATTTGCAGAATCGGCCAAATTTAGCCGATTCTCTTACTCATAATTTTAAATTTTTAAATTTTCATTACAAAACACCAAAATACACTATGATAGGTTATACTCACTTCAAAGTGTTATATATAAAAATATTTTACATTCAAAAATGGCAAAGCATAATGAGTTAAGTTGTCCATAAATTTACATTTTCTCGACCAGCTAATCTCTAAATATTATAAACTATTGTAATGTAATTGTAATTAGTTGTGTAATGTCTATTTTTGTTCAAATTCACTGCATATAAAGTTTATTGTGGTAGCTGTTCATATAGACTTGCATTTGTAGTGAATACTCTTATTTTAGTTTCAAGATAAATGTTAATTTTACCGTCTTGAATTTCGGAATAGCTATAAATTCATTTTAAATTAGTTACCCATCATAATTCAATTGTAAACCACATTAATACTAATTTTATGTATACTGTATTATTTTATTGTATGTAAACATAATTAATTATATATCACAATTGTCAGTTAATTATTTATATTCAAATAATTATTTTAATCTAATACCATGTCCATTTTGCAAATAAATAATAGAAATCCAAGGGTTATATTTTCCATCCTTGGTACTGTCGCAGTTTCGCCTAACGGACTCAATACGGCTAGTGAGATAATCACTGGTTGGCACTTAACCAGCGGCAGTGCTTATGGCTACATCATCCAGGTTAACATATACCGGATAGATGCGCTACGGTCCCAAGCCGTAGCTTGCCTAGGTCCAACGACGACGACGACGAAAACCAACAATTGGTGACCCTGGAGTTGGATTCCCCACTTTTACCCGAACGACTAGGACTAGACTGTAACGTCGTTCGTGCCCATCACCCCCTTCACCCGAGCGACTAGGACCAGACTGTAACGTCGCTCGTGCCCTCTGCCCCTCACCCCTGCCCGTGCGCTCTGTGCCTGCGCTCGTCTCAACCTCCACTCCTTCGTTGGTAACTTGTCGTCTTGCTTGTACGTCAGCAAGCATAGGAGAAGATGCCTGACGACGCTGGTGCCATCTCCCACTTGAGCGTAAAGCTCCCCGTCTTCTGGCCGGGTGATCCATTTATTTGGTTCCACCAAGTGGAATCACAATTCAACTTGGGAAGGATCACCGCTAGCAGGACAAAATACAATCATGTTTTGTCCTCTCTACCAGCGAGCATCATCTCTGAAGTCCGTGACGTCATCGTGTCTACTTCCACGAGTGAGGACCCATACAACGATCTGAAGTCTGCCATCCTGTGCCGCACCACTGTCTCCGAGCGTGAGAAACTACATCAGTTAATCTCAAAAGAAGAACTTGGAGACCGTAAGCCCACTCAAATGCTGAGGGCTATGCAGTGCGCTCTAGGCGAACGCGCACAAACCTTCGATAAGGACATCTTTAGACAGTTGTTCTTGCAGAAACTTCCTCCATCAGCTCAGCGTGTCTTGGCCACTATGGATCCTGCTACTCCAGTTGATAAACTAGCAGAAACTGCCGACAAAGTAGTGGAGATTGACACAGCTCCGGTCAACAACGTGAACACACAATCGGAACTGGAGTTGAAAGTGGAAGAGTTAAGTCAACAACTCAACCACGTTTGTTCTCTGCTACAAAATCAACGGCAAAGAAGCCATTCTCGGTCAAGATTTACGAAGAGGCATCGTTCGAGTTCCGGGAAGATCTGCTTCTACCACTCTAAATTTGGAAAGAAGGCTAGGAAGTGCATCTCCCCTTGCAATTTTTCGTCGGAAAACCCCAGCAGCGAGTCCTAATGGCGTCTAGTACTCGCACTGCCAACCTGTTATTCATAAAGGACAGGAACTCTGGTGTCAATTTCTTGGTCGATACCGGAGCGTCAGTCAGTGTATTCCCTCAAAAATCTGGTCATACGCACTCGGAATCTCCGCCTCTATACGCTGCTAACGGTTCACGCATACCCACGTACGGTACTCAGTCGCGTGAACTAAACTTGGGCCTTCACCGATCCTTCAAGTGGATTTTCATCTGTGCTCAAGTGCAGCATCCCATAATCGGCGCTGACTTCCTCCAGCATTTCAAACTCCTGGTGGATCTTGACAAGCGACGCTTATGCGACCAGGCCACACTGCTTTCTGTTCTTGCCAAACAGGTTGCCCTTCCGGACGCCTCGAACTCTGCACTTTCCCTCGTTCCCCCTAATTCCATGTACCAGTGCCTTTTCCAGCGATATCCAGGAATTCTTCAACCGATGCAGATGGGTGATACCATTAAGCACACCATTACCCATCACATTACAACAAAAGGTCCCCCTGTGTTTGCAAAACCCAGACGTCTTGCCCCGGACAAACTGAAAGCTGCCAAATCGGAATTCCAGCTTATGATAGATCTTGGGATAATAAGACCTTCCAAAAGCAGTTGGTCCTCTCCCCTACACCTGGTCCAGAAGAAGTCAGGAGACTGGAGACCATGTGGGGATTACCGGTTTTTGAATTCGACAACCATCCCGGACCGATATCCGGTACCAAATGTCCAAGACTTTACTTCTCTTCTCCACGGCAAATCTATCTTCAGTAAAATAGACCTCGTTAAGGCTTTCCACCACATTCCCGTAGAGCCTTCGGATATTCCCAAGACTGCAGTTTGTACACCATTTGGGTTATTCGAATTTGTGAAGATGCCGTTCGGGCTACGGAATGCTGCGCAAACCTTTCAGAGGTTTATAGATGAGGTCACCAGAGGCTTAGACTTTGTTTATGCCTACATCGATGATTTGCTTGTGGCCAGCTCAACGGAAGAGGAACATAAGGAACATCTTTCACTCCTCTTTCAACGCTTAGAACAATACGGTGTTACTATTAATGCATCTAAGTGTGTGTTTGCACAGCCAACCTTGGAATTTCTTGGTCACACGATTTCGCAGCACGGAATTACCCCGCTTCAGGACAAGTGTGAAGTGATAAAAAATTACCCTATGCCAAATAATCAGCGTGAGTTACGTCGGTTTCTAGGTTTGGTAAATTATTACCACAAGTTCATTAAAAACTGTGCCAGTGTTCTTGCTCCTCTACACGCTATGATCACACACAAACGCAAGGTAACGAAATTGGTATGGTGTAGCGATAGTTTACAGGCGTTCGACAATGCCAAAAATGCTATCAATAGTGCATTGTCTCTGTCATTTCCTATCAGTGATGCCCCCTAACTCTGACGGTCGATGCATCAGATGTTGCGATCGGTGGGGTGTTGGAACAAACCATTAACGGTCAACAAGCACCCATCGCGTTTTACTCGAAAAAGCTGCAGCCAGCCCAAACGCGTTATAGTGCTTTCGGACGTGAACTTCTTGCTATTTACTTAAACGTGAAGCATTTTCAACATTTCCTTGAAGGCCGAGAGTTTTGTGTTTTTACCGACCACAAACCTTTGGTCACTGTCTTCAATAAAAACAGCTGTAACCACTCTCCCAGAGTCATCAGGCAACTCGATTTTATCTCGCAATTTACCACAGATATCCGCCACATCAAAGGTGTCTTGAACACTCCAGCGGATGCACTTTCAAGAATAGAGATTACTTCTGTTACCCTCAGCTCTACACTGTGGAATGCTATTGCACAGGATCAAGATAAGGATACGGAACTACAAGACCTGCTCAGAGAAGACCACTCACTCACTTTCCCTCAAGAAAATGAGTATGCCAGGATTGTCTGTGCCCCTCTATTGCGACGTATCAACAGCTGCTATTCGCCCTTATGTCCCTCCATGTCACAGACAAGCAGTCTTCACGGATCTTCATAAGCCCTCCCATCCTGGTATCCGTGCTTCGCAACACCTGGTTACCTCTCGCTTTGTTTGGCCCTCGATGCGGAAGGATGTCAAACATTGGACCAAAACGTGCCTTGCCTGCCAGCGTGCCAAAGTCCAAAGGCACACCAGGTCCCCACTTGACGCATTTCCGCCCCCATCCCAGCGATTTGAGGTAATTCATGTAGACATTGTTGGCCCTCTTCCAGTGATTCAAGGCCAACGTTATCTGCTCACCTGTCTCGACCGCTTTTCCAGATGGCCTGAAGCCATCCCACTTCCTGATATCCAAGCGGACACTGTTGCAAGAGCCTTTCTTCATGGATGGGTATCAAGATTTGGATTGCCGACAAAAGTCATCACTGACCAAGGTCGTCAATTTGAGTCTTCGCTTTGGAAGAAGTTTACCAGCTTGTTGGGTACAGTACATGCCCATACCTGTGCGTATCATCCGCAAGCTAACGGCCTCGTCGAACGCTTCCATCGCCAGCTGAAGTCATCCCTTATGTGTCACGAAGACTCCCATTGGATGGATAAGCTTCCACTCGTGTTGCTTGGTATTCGCTCTGCATTTAAGAGTGATCTGAAGACTACAGCGGCTGAACTAGTCTATGGAACAACACTGCGGCTACCAGGTGGCTACTTCACTGCAGGGGATAAGTCATGTGATCCTACGGAATTCGCTCAAACACTTTCCTCTCACATGCAGTCCCTTCAGCCTGTTCCCCCTCGATTGACTAGCCAACAGAACATCTTTGTTTCCCCAGCCCTCCAGTCTTGCACCCACGTTTTCGTTCGTGTACCTGTCCCAAAACGGCCTATCCAATGTCCATATGACGGGCCCTATGAAGTTCTCCGACGTACGCGCAAATCATTTCTCATCCAGCGCGGTTCCAAGGTCGACAAGGTTTCTATCGATCGTCTTAAGCCTGCGTTTTTGGAATCAACCTTAAGCGAGGTACATGTAGCTACCAAAAAGGTCCAGGGGAAATCTGTGTCGTTCGGAACTCTTTGAACTTCCTCTCTGGTGGGGGAGTGTGTAGTGAATACTCTTATTTTAGTTTCAAGATAAATGTTAATTTTACCGTCTTGAATTTCGGAATAGCTATAAATTCATTTTAAATTAGTTACCCATCATAATTCAATTGTAAACCACATTAATACTAATTTTATGTATACTGTATTATTTTATTGTATGTAAACATAATTAATTATATATCACAATTGTCAGTTAATTATTTATATTCAAATAATTATTTTAATCTAATACCATGTCCATTTTGCAAATAAATAATAGAAATCCAAGGGTTATATTTTCCATCCTTGGTACTGTCGCAGTTTCGCCTAACGGACTCAATACGGCTAGTGAGATAATCACTGGTTGGCACTTAACCAGCGGCAGTGCTTATGGCTACATCATCCAGGTTAACATATACCGGATAGATGCGCTACGGTCCCAAGCCGTAGCTTGCCTAGGTCCAACGACGACGACGACGAAAACCAACACATTAATTATAATGGAACTTCATCTATACCAGTGGTTCCCAAACTTTTTTTGCCGCGGAACCCTTTGACATTATTTAAAAAAGCGTGGAACCCCTACCTATATTCAAGAATATTAAAAACCACAAATTGTGGGATAAAAAGAGAACTTATTTATATTAAAAAATAACTAAAAAAAATTCGAATAAAAAACACCTTAATTTTTTTAAATTTGTACATAATTAGTTTAACAAAAATGAAATGAATACCTAATGGGAAGAATGCTTCTGCTTCTTAGACTCCAGTATCCTCTGGAAATTTGGTTTAATGTTGGATAATTGAATTCTCATATCTGGTGCAGCATCCAGTCTGCTGCGATATTCTGTTTTCGTGCTCGCATGTCTTGAAAATCCTGATTCACACAAATATGTTGTTGCAAATGGCAATAGCACTCGTATGGCTCGTTTTGATAATTCCGGATATTCGTCACTTAAATTTCCCCAGAAAATAGCTACCGGAACTTCTTCAAACTTGGCCTTTAACTGAGTATCTGAAGTAATTTCTATTAAATTTTCATAATCCACTGCTAGAAATCCTGTTGGCTTTTCTTTAACTTTGAATGGATTCTGTACCCAGTAATGGTCTTTGTTCTTCAAATTTGGAAAATACTCAATTAGAGATTCTGATAAGCTGTTGAGATGATTTTTAATATCATTGAGGATTTCAACATCTAATTCCACTTCGGATTCTTGGAGAAAGTCACTAAGAAGCGGAAAACAGTCAAGAGTATTTTGTTCCACATCTGAGATCCAGTACTGCAATTTACGTAAAGATACCATTTTATCTTGCGCTTGAAAAATGTTTACTTCTTTCCCTTGCAGAGATAGACATGTTTCATTCAATTTTGAAAAAATATCTGCTAAATATGCAATCCTTGCTAGCCATGCCATATTTGTTAATCTGTCAGATAATCTAAAGTTATGATCAATAAAATAAGACAACAATTCTCTCCTCAATTCAAACATTCTCACAAGAACATTTCCTCGTGAGAGCCACCTAATTTCTGTATGTAAAAGTAGAGTGTTATGAAGACTACCCAGATCTTCACACAAGGCCTTAAAAATTCGTGATTGCAATGGCCGAGATTTAATAAAATTGATAATCTGCACTGCTTCGTCCAAAACTATCTTTAATGAAGCTGAAATCCTTTTTGTCACTAATGCATATCTGTGAAGAATGCAGTGATTACTGTTGCAGTTTTTTGCAACATTCTTGATTCGTGTTACAGCGCCAGCTAATTTTCCTGTCATTGCCTTTGCTCCATCGCTGCATACTGAAATACATTTTTCAAAGCCTATATCATGCGTTTTCATAAAATTATCAATGCAATTAAATATATCATTTCCTGTGGTATGCAATTCTAAACTTTTGCAAAAAAGCAAATCTTCTTCAATTTTCTTATTAAAGTCATATCTAGCAAACACAAGTAAAATTGCTAGTCCAGCAACGTCTGTGGACTCATCTATTTGTAATACATAAGCATCACATACACGCAATCGTGAAATAAGTTCATTTTGAATGTCATTTAGCAATATCATTAATACGTCTTGACACCGTATTGTTGGAAAGAGATACAGCCTCAACTTTCTGAACAGAATCTTCATTAAACACGGAAGATATTACATCTTTTAATAAAGGTTTTATAATTGATTCACCAATAGTATGTGCCTCACCAGCAACAGCAATGCGGTAACATGCTTTATACGTATGACGCTTGTGTTGCATTTTCATTGTCTGTTTTACATTTTTTTAATAAGACACTTCTAGAGCTATTCAGACTTTCAAGTTTTCTTTCAAAAAAAGAAATATCTTTATTTTTAAAAGTCTGATGGTTTGTTTCCATATGTCTCTGTAACTTTGCTGGTGCTAAAGAACTGTTTGCTAATATTTTGTTACAAAGTAAGCAAAGGGCATCTGGGACTTCTTCGTCACCAATACTAGTAAAACCATATAACAAATAATTAGGATCATATTTACGTTTTTTCATAAATGTCTGCACAGAATCGGAGGAAGCAGATTTCTTTTTTTGTGGATTAATCACACTAGAAGTTGGTGGTTGTGCAGCTTCTGCAATTTCTGTATCTTCTATAGATGCTTTTGTTTCACTAGTTTCTGCATTACTAGTAATTTCAGTTTTTTTACGAAACCCATATTTTAACCATCGATCCATTGAAGGGTTAATTTTCACGAATTTTGAAATATTACAATTACGAAAAATGAATAATAAAAAGTTCTAACCAAATTAATTCACAGAGGACAACGATTTCAAAGATTGCACTAACGAAGTGTTTATCAAGTAGGCCTAGTAGGTAGAGGCAAGCAACGTTGCTGCACAATCTTCTGCACTTTAATTATTCGTTAGGCTTCACTTAGACCTGTTAGCGTCTTGTAAACAGATGCACAATATCCCATGTAAACATTAGGAAAATACTGATATTTTTACTGCGCATTCTGCTGCAGTTAATAAAGTCCTTTTGTATAACCACCTCAGATCACTTCACTTCCAAAGCTTACAAAACAAACTGATAACGCACGCTCGAGTCGAGTACCTCGACTACTATAGAAATAGATTATGACAAGTTCAAAACATGTTGGCTACGTCTCCAAACGCAGTTTACATCATTTTACATGCAGATTATGTACTAATATTAATAAATGTTTTCCATTAATGATAATTTAGTTGCTATTTATGGAAATTTTCTTTTAAAAAGTAAATCAAATACGCAAAACATGATAAGTATGGCCAAAAAAAATTGGCAACTCTTACAGAGGGCGCTGCTGTTACGTTCGAAATGTTTCGTTCAAGCCTATTGCCGTTTCTGAATATTTCGCTCAAACCATACTTATGCTTTATTTTCCTTCGTGCAAAATTTCATATTTTCTTCGCTAGACTTATTTTTTTGAAAATGAGTAATTTATATTTTTTTTAAATAAAATATATTTTTTTTAAACTTTAGCTCGCGGAACCCCTGAATTTTTTCGCGGAACCCTGGGGTTCCGCGGAACACACTTTGGGAACCACTGATCTATACTAATATTTGTGACGGTCGAACTGCCTGCCTGCAAACTTTCTTTCTTTGTTTCTTATGGCCGGCCAAAGCACTGGCCAGATTTCGATGAAACTTGGAGGATAGGGGTAACTGAGGCCAGGGAAGAACATAGGCTATGTGGCGTTGGCCTCCGAGGTCATCTGAGGCCTCTGTATTCCGGATTGTTTGAAAGATAGTGACATCATAGACACGTCATAAAAGATAGTGACATAAACCAATCGTCAAGGGCGTACAATTAACCTAACCGGGCATTCAATTAACCTGCCCGGGAATTCAATTAACCTAATCGGGCATTCAGTTGACCTAACCGGGCATTCAGTTGACCTAACCAGGCATTCAATTAACCTAACCGGGCATTCAATTAACCTAACCGGGCATTTAGTTGACCGAACAGGGCATATATATATATATATATATATATATGATACACACAGACCGTGCATGGAACAAGGAACTCTTCTGGGATAATTAAATCCACTATAGTCTGAATAAGTAATGATAAATGACAAATACCATAGTTTTTCTTTTTCATGATGCTAGCCCGACGTGGGCAACGGGTCACTCGCATCGGGCTAGCATCATGAAAAAGAAAAACTATGGTATTTGTCATTTACCATTACTTATTCGGACTATAATGGATTTAATTATCCCAGAAGAGTTCCTTGTTCCATGCACGGTCTGTGTGTATCATAAAAAAACTCTGGAGACCATTCTGAGTTCATTCCCATATATATATATATATATATATATATATATATATATATATATATATTATATATGTATATATATATATATATATATATATATATATATATATATATATACATATATATACATATATATACATATACATATATATATATATATATATATATATATATATATATGCATATACTGTATATACATATATACATATACATATATAGCGTTCAACTTCCACCCGGGCAACGCCGGGTCGCTCCGCTAGTTACTGTATAAGACTTGTAAACTACTGTACATGGAGTTCAACACTGTTCACGATCATACTAATTGTTTATCTTTATGAACAGAGACATTACATTATAATTACCTGTATGTCAATGACTGAACATTAAAATGTCCTTTGATATATATGTCTGTGTTATATGTTGTTCGACTTGGTTGTCCTCCTCCACCTACACCTTCTCTCAGTTGGGGTACCTTGACTATCACTGCGGCGTTGCCACATGTATGAAGTCGCCTGTGAGGCGAGGAACATTACATATGCGGGCAACTCTACTTTAGAGTTTATTCTTCAAAACGATACATTTATTTTTCTATAAAATCACCCTCTACCACGATACATTTGCGCCAACAAAAAATGAGTTTTTGAAATCCATCCCGGTAAAACTCGGAGCTTCCAGTACGAAACCAAAATTTTACAGCAGCCTTACCTTCTTCATCAGACTCGTAGCGATTTCCACGGAGATGTTCTTTAAGTTTAGGAAAGAGGTGAAACTCACATGGTGCTAAATGGAACTATATGGTGGATGCGGCAAGATGGTGAATTTGATTTTATAGAAAAATAAGAGTATCGTTTTGAAGAAAAAACTCTAAAGTACAGTTGCCCGCATATGTAATGTTCCTCGCCTCATAGGCGACTCCGTACATGTGGCAACGCCCGCAGTGATAGTCAAGGTACCCCAACTGAGAGAAGGTGTACAGTAAGTGGAGGAGGACAACCGAGTCGAACAACATATAACACAGACATATAGAGTATATCATAGAACATTTGAATGTTCAGTCATTGACATACAGGTGATTATAATGTAATATCTCTGTTCATAAAGATAAACAATTAATGTGATCGTGAACAGTGTTGAACTCCATGTACAGTAGTTTACAAGTCTTATACAGTAACTAGCGGAGCGACCCGGCGTTGCCCGGGTGGAAGTTGAACGCTACCTTACCTTACAACCTTACAAAGGTTCCACGTGATGATTTCTCATTTCGCGAAGGTCAAGCGTGTCGCCCCTCCTCTCGAGTTGGCCTGGTGAGGTAGTGAGTTGGATTCTTGCGCTCTCCACCTCACATAGCCAGGTACGCCCGGCTCATCGGGGATTGTTCTGAGCCAGGCGTCAAGTCTTCTTTTGAAGATTTCCACTGCAACTCCCTTCGTGTTTCTTAGGTCTTTGGGCAGCTGATTAAATAGTTTTGGTCCTCTCACTACAAAACTATTTTCTTTCAGGGTTAAGGATGTTCCCTGTCTCGCCTTCAATCTGGGAATACGACACAGTCTACCGTTTCTACCTTCCACCGTTGTTTGGGGAGTTATGGGATTCAGAGTAAGATTAGGGACTAGTTTCTCCATTATTTTCCAAGTGTAAATAATGGTGTATCTCTCTCTTCTCCTTTCCAGTGAATATAGGTTTAGTTCTCGTAACCTTTCCCAGTAATTTAGTTCTTTGCACCCATTGATCTTGGCTGTGAAACTTCTTTGAATCCCCTCCAGCTGTCTAATGTCTTCTTTTTTATATGGGGATGTTAGGACCGAGCAGTATTCCAGTTTGGGTATTATCAGGGTTTTCAGTAGGGGGATCATTACATTCCTATCCCTTCGTTTAAAAGTTCTCAATATCAGACCCGTTATTCTCTTTGCTCTGTTTACTGCTATCTTATTTTGTGTTTCAAATTTCGCATCATCTGTCATTACAACCCCTAAATCTTTTGCTCTGGAATTTCTCTGGACTTCCTGTCCATTTGGGGTATAATATTCCATGGACTTTAGGTCTTCTTTTTTCCGTACCGTAATAGCTGAAATTTCTCGGTGTTAAACTTCATATTGTTGTCTTCGTCCACTTGTAAATTTTGTTTATGTCGGTTTGTAGAGATCCTATGTCTTCTGGTTTTCGTATTTTTCTACTGATCTTTGTGTCATCTGCAAAGGATGTTACTGTGCTGTCTCTGGTAACGTCCTCATCTATGTCAGTTAGCATGATTATGAAGAGTAGTGGAGCTAATACCGTTCCTTGTGGTACTGAGCTGAGGACCTCTGATTCTGATGAAGATACTCCTTGTACTGTAACGACTTGCCTCCGCTCACTAAGGAAATTATATATCCATTTCCCTACTTTTCCTGTTATTCCCATATATTTCAGTTTATGTATTATGATTCCATGGTCACACTTGTCGAACGCTTTAGCAAAGTCTGTGTATAGTACATCATAGTTTTCATTACTTTCAAGTGAATCAATAATGTTGTTGTAGTGTTCCATTAGTTGTGACAGGCATGATCTGCCTGACCGAAACCCGTGTTGGTTATCATTGAATTTTTTCTGAGTTTCCAAAAAGTCATAGATTTTCTGTCTAACAATTCTTTCAAATTTTTGGTGAGATGAGATGTAAGCGACACTGGCCTATAGTTTTTGGCCTCGGATCGATCTCCTCCTTTATATATTGGGACAATGTTCGCGCTCTTCAGGATGCCCGGTATTTCTCCCGTGTTTAATGATCGTCTCCATATCCAGTATATATATATATATATATATATATTATATATATATATATATATATGTGTGTGTATATATATATATATATATGCCCGGTTCGGTCAACTGAATGCCCGGTTAGGTTAATTGAATGCCCGGTTAGGTTAATTGAATGCCTGGTTAGGTCAACTGAATGCCTGGTTAGGTCAACTGAATGCCCGATTAGGTTAATTGAATTCCCGGGTAGGTTAATTGAATGCCCTGTTAGGTTAATTGTACGCCCTTGACGATTGGTTTATGTCACTATCTTTTATGACGTGTCTATGATGTCACTATCTTTCAAACAATCCGGAATACAGAGGCCTCAAATGACCTCGGAGGCCAACACCACATAGCCTATGTTCTTCCCTGGCCTCAGTTACCCCTTTCCCCCAAGTTTCATCCAAATCTGGCCAGTGGTTTGGCCGGCCATAAGAAACAAAGAAAGAAAGTTTGCAGGCAGGCAGGCAGTTCGACCGTCACAAATATTAGTATAGATAAGGTTCCATTATAATTAATGCAAGTCTATATGAACAGCTATCACAATAAACTTTTTATATGCAGTGAATTTGAACCAAAATATACGTTACACAACCAATTACAATTACATTACAATAGTTTATAATATTTAGAGATTAGCTGGTCAAGAAAATGTAAATTTATGGACAACTTAACTCATTATGCTTTGCCATTTTTGTGAATGTAAAATATTTTTATATAATAACACTTTGAAGTGAGTATAACCTATCATAGTGTATTTTGGTGTTTTGTAATGAAAATTTAAAAATTTAAAATTATGAGTAAGAGAATCGGCTAAATTTGGCCGATTCTGCAAATGCCGATGAATCAGTACACCACTAGTTTTATTGATTTTGCTAATTTTGAGTGCCAGGTTCTTTACTGGTAAATATACTATTCAATTTGATGTAACGACATATTTTATAGATTTAATGAATCACACATGTTGTTTATACCCTCATGTAATCATAAGTTTCTTTAAAAATATCATCTTATTTGTTAAATTTGGTTGAAATCCACTAGTATATACTGTAAAAAGTTGTATTGTGGTAGCTGTTCATATAGACTTGCAGTAATCATAATGGAACCTTCTTGCTGTATAAGACTAGTAAACTACATGGAGTTCAACACTGTTCACGATCATTTTAATTGTTTATCTTTATAAACACAGACATTACAATATAATTACCTGCATATCAATGGCTGCGCATTCAATTGTCCTTTAGATATATTAGTCCGTGGGCAGAAGGGTTGATCGGTACCACTCGGGGGAACCAAACGTCCCTCATACCAATGATGAAGGATGCTAAGTGGATGATAATAATGCTTGCTAGATATTTCAAAAGCGTAGCTTTATTGTTTTATCAACATTTTATGTTTGCGCCCAATATTAAAATATTAGGTGCCTACGTCCTGCAAGCATATTTGGAAACTACAGGGTGAGCGAAAAGTCCCTGTGCACCTGCAAGAAGTGTAGTGCACCTATACCTGCACTGTGTTGAAAGTGGACAGGTGCACAGGGACTTTTCGCTCACCCTGTACAAATTATAAGCTTTCCAAAAAGCATTGTTTCATCTGGTTCGCCTTAGTGGTACCGTTTGGTCAAAATTTGGGGTCTGCCTCACGAACTATATATATCTGTGTTATATGTTGTTGGACTCGGTTGTACCCTCTCCACTCCACCTCCTCCACGTTTCTGTTTTCTGAGACCAAACTACTGACGGAGGTGGATGGACGATGATCCAACATCGAAAGGCTCTTCCAGAGAGAGAAAACTTCTTCCGAGGGTGGGTGGAGTATAATCTTGGTTTCGGAAACCTGTAGGGTGAACTTTGGATCGGTCTCAATAATATTCACGCCCTCGTCGGTAAAACTCTGATGGAACTGAGGGTGGACCTTGAGGACTTCGAGGGGAAAAAGTGCTGGGCCAAGTACGAACACTTTTACATCGGAGACATCACATCGAAAGACCGCCTTGATTTGGGGCAATATTCGGCAATGCCGGGAACTCATTTAAGTATCACAACGGTCAAATGTTTTCAACGAAAGATCAAGACAACGACGTATGTAAGGATAAAAGTTGTTCGGAGCAATTCCGTGGTGCATGGTGGTATGGAGCCTGCCACGACTCCAACCTGAATGGGTATCAGTACGAAGGTAACCACACTTCTGAAGGTGATGGCATCAATTGGCAGGATTTTCGTGGTAATTATTACTCTTTAAAGAGAACTTCTTTGAGTCTCAGACAAAAATGCCGAAACTAAAATTAGGATAAATTTCAGTAATATTTAATGTGTTTTATTTGTATGAAAAATCTGTCTTATAAAGAATTTTAGTGAATTGCCTTTGGATAATAATAATAATAATAATAGTAATAATAATAATAATAAAAATAATAATAATAATAATAATAATAATAATAATTGTTGTATGAAAGACGATAAAATGTCTTGTCTTATTTTAATGTTAGAAACTCTATTAATAAAAAATTAAAAATATGTTACATATTTTATAGCAGATATTTTATATTGAATAGTATCACATACATCTTTTGCATGTAAAATCTGAAATGCTTTTTTAACATCTGCATCTTCTGTCTTCGAAAATAAATATTTATTCTTGGAAGGTTTTGAACCCAAATATTAAAAGTTAAATTTATCAGATATTACATATAATATAAAGCATTTAATCTAAATACTTTAAATCGATTTAGTCGAAAACAAGACCCAAACGGAGAGAAATAACGATATTCATCGAATGCAGAGGAAAGCATAAACACTGGCCTGTTTAATCGGCAGTGAACAATTTCACAGTTTTATACATTATTTTACATTTACACGTTTTTTCATGGGGTAAAAATTAAATTTAGTAAAACAAAAGTAGAAAGTTCGAACTCAAAACAGAAGAAACTCATTCATACAAATTTTTTAAACTGAAAATAGTTTTTCAGCGAGACATTGTTGCAAAATACTACCGTAGTAGGGAAATGTGGAAATAGTATATTTCAGAGAAATTTTCAACTCGCTCCTCCACCAAGCCAGACATAGAGGCGGGGCCACCAGCTCGACTTTGGTGTGAAGAGAGATCAACGCACCGAACAGCAACGAGGTTAACGAGGTTAAAAATGCCAAAACTAAAATTAAACTTCGGTTTGAGATCAGGAATGGTTACATACTGTTCTTATTATCGAATTATGGATGTAATTCTATTCAGAGTCTGAATCACAAAGACGACATTAAATTTCTTTACTCTCCACGCAACAAAACTCGTTGCTCTTTGTGATCAATTAATTGTGGAATGGCAGAGAAAAGTGTACGTAGGACAAATTGTTTTTTTTCTCCGATAAATATTAAACTTAGCCCTTTCAAACCTGATTTTCGTTTACTTTTCATGCCACAAAAAAACCCACTTGTGTTATATCTCCCGAATGACTAAAATCTCATAAAATTTGATGATCTCATTTGCGTCCATACGGCATGAAAGGGTTAAAACCTAGGCTTTCCCTATGTACAAGAGCATTCAAAAACGGGATTGAGTTGTTTTGTTCCACTTCCAAAGTAAACTTAATGGAGGGAACTTGATTATTTAACTGAAGGAAGAAGTCATCCAGGTCACACTTCATGGGCCAGATACACTGGGATACCAACCACCAGGATTCTCTAAATGTAAGTTATTTCGAAAAACTCTAGTGAAAATTAATTTATAGCGAATATTATCAACAAGTTTTTGGAATGGTCATTGGTAATTCCTTGTCGCCCCTCCTCTCCAATATTTATATGGAGTTTTTCGAAATAACTTGCATTCCGAGAATCCTGGTGTTTGGCATTCCATGGTTGCGGTACGTGGAAGATATTTTGTGTATCTGGCCCATGAAGCGTGACCTGGATGACTTCCTCCTTCAGGTAAATAATCAAGTCCCCTCCATTAAGTTTACTTTGGAAGTGGAACAAAACAATTCAATCCCGTTTTTGGATGCGTTTTACATAGGGAAAGCCCAGGTTTTAAGTTTAGTATTTATCGGAAAAAACAAACAATTTGTCCTACGTACACTTTTACTCCGGACATGACACCCCCATCAAGAAAGCCATATTTTCTTCAATGTTTCTCTGCGCCAGCCTGACTCCGGTTAAAGACCTCAAATGAAATTAGTATTTAAAACAACAATATAAGAGTTGACTGAAATTTGTCTTCACTTCAAAATGGTATATAACAAAGTTTCTAATAATGAAAACAATTTCCGCATATACTTACTAGCCCTTAAACTTTTGACTATCTATGAAGTATCCTTGTAAAATACATACAATAAATCCTATTAGAACATCCAGCACCCAACCATATAACGAAAATTTTAACAGAAAACTTAAAAAAAACGGATTGTTGATTTTTTTATTTAATTTGGCATTTCAGATTCAGGTTTACTATACAACATTACAACTGTTTTGCTTTGTTCATAAATATGCTTCAATTACTTTCTCTCTCGCTAAGTCAAATCTACAGTACTTACTCAAACTGGTTGTCCGTAGTTAGTTCATTTGTACGGTAATCCACTAAATTAAAAAATGTTTGCATGCTAGTGCTAGTGTTATAACAGTTACCATCTTTCATTTTAGTTTAGTCTACTGAATATTTTTTGCTAGCAAAAGTATTTAAATACGGTTACTCTAGCTTGTCAGGATGTAAACTGTGGAATTCAAACACATATTTTGGAATTTAAAGACTTGTATGAACAAATTGATTCCTCTCTCAATAATGCTAGCCTAGACTTAAATACCTTTAGGAAAAAAACTATACATGTAGGCCTGGCTGGAGCGATTATGCGGCTGAACTTCATAATGCACTCAGAGATGCTTTTGTAATGTGGTGTGAACAAAGGATGCCAGGGCAAAACCCTGTATTACAACAAAAGAGAGGGCTAATGCCAGGTTCAAGTATGCATTAAGGTATATAAAAAAATCATAGGGATGAGTTAAGCAGGGATGCTATGGCTAGGAAGCTTGCCAGTAAGAATCCAAGAAACTTTTGGAAAGAATTAAAAGCATTAAATAATAGTACAGTCACTACCGTGTCTCTCCCATTTTGGTATCAAAATGGAATATAGTACTGACATGTATATACAATATACTGTATATATCAACGGTGGCCAAACCCCAGCTCGCGAGCCGCATGCGGCTCTCGAGGTTGTTAACTGCGGCTTGCGAGACAATTTTGGTTTTTATTGTATTTATCATAAAAGACAAAAGTCATAATACAAATATAATTTTTTTTCACATAATAAAAAAAATATGAAAAAAAAAAAGGAAAAATTGAATTGACAATAAAATGCGTCGTGCGTACGACAATTTCTTTTGCGTGACAGGCACTAAGCGGGATAATTACGTAATTAACACCAATCGCCACTCACCAGTGTCCAGTACCCCTCGAGCTACCCTGCGGGCCGCGTGTAGTAACGAGTGAGTGTGTTTTAAAATTGGCTTCTTAGATCAAATAGTGGCTATTTTTCTGAGCTATACAAGTGAAAGTTATACAACCCCTTACAGTAAGTGATTAAAATGACTGAGCAGACAAAGTGTAAGAAACGGAAATATAAAGAAAATAGAGTTTTTAAACAGGAGTGGGAGAAGAGCTTTGCCTTTACTGTTAAGGGTGGGAAACCTGTGTGTCTTATCTGCCACGTGGCACTCAATCACTTTAAAGCCAGTAACTGAAAGCGGATTCATCAAACTAACCATAAAAATTTTATTACGGAATTTCCTCCCAAATCAGAATTGCGGAAGACTAAGTTAACAATGTTGAAATCTAGCCTAGTTACCCAACAAACTGTACTTTCATCATTGTGTAAGACAGCTGACTTAACTACTGAAGCTAGTTTTGTTATGGCATGGAATATTGCTCCTGCTCAACTTCCCTACAGTAGTGGAGAATTTGTGAAGAAGAATATTGCCGATGTTACTGCAATTCTCGCTCCAGATAACACAAAGCTTCGAGAACAAATAGCAAGCATTTCTATTTCCGGCCGCACTACAGAGAGACGTATTTCCCAGATCAGCGCTGAAATTACATGCTCGTTGCAGAGTGATTTGAAGAATTCTGTTGCATTCAGTTTGGCCCTCGATGAATCCACAGATATTAAAGATAACCCTCAACTGGCGATATTTGTTCGTTTTGTTACTGGCGATGGAAATGTGAAAGAAGAACTCTTGGACTTAATGACCCTAAGAGAAACCACCAGAGGGGTTGACATAAAGAACGCACTTGACGAGGCATTATCAAATGCTCAAGTACCATTGAATAAACTTGTCAGTGTTGCAACAGATGGAGCACCAGCTATGGTAGAACAAAATGTAGGCCTAGTTGTGCTCTTGACAAGCGATCACAAGTATCCTGTGTGTCTCTGTATTCACTGTATCATTCACCGTGGTCATTTGGTAAGCAAGTACTTTAGGTATGACAGTGTTATGAAATGTGTTCTAGAAATTGTGAATTTCATTCGTTCAAATGCAAAAACGCACCGAGCGTTTAGAAATTTTATAAAGTGGTTTGTAAAGTGGTTATCAACTAGTAATCTCCTGAATAGGTTTGTTGCACTGTTGGAGCCTATCATTGATTTCTTGAAAGAAAAGGGAAAGTCATACCCACAACTAGAAGATCACGAATGGGTGCAGGATCTGATGTTTTTACTGATGTAATACAACACCTTCAAAATCTAAATTTTGCCCTTCAGGGAAAGGATAAGGTCATTTCTGACCTTCAGACAGTTTTCAGTTTCCAGAATAAAATAAAGCTCTTCCAAAAAGATCTAGTAACAAAATATTTAACCACTTTCCTCACCTGGAAAACCGAGCAAACACTTTTCCTGATATTGAAATAAAGGATAGTAAATTGGAGGAATACAAAGGTAAATTAGAAGGACTAATTAATGATTTTCAGTTCAGGTTTGATGAACTAAAGAAGCTAAAACCATGCTTAGAATTTCTTGTAAATCCTTTCCTGATTGATGTCGTCAACGATGGCTGTCCTGTTACCACACCTTTTGTTACGGAAGCTGCTTCAATACAAACAGAACTTTTGGAGCTACAGGACGACGTGGGTTTAAAGTTGATGCATAAAAGCTTATCTGCAGTTGAGTTTTGGAAGCACGTACCAGGGACAAAGTATCCTCACCTCAGGAAAACCAGTTTCGACTTATCTCAGTTTTTGGGACAACTTGTTGCTGTGAAGCACTCTTCTCGGTAATGAAATTTGTAAAGTCAAAACATCGTGCTGCCCTCACTAACGAACACCTGACTGAGCTTCTTCATACCGCCTTAACATCACATCAGCCAGACTTTAAAGCATTAACAGCCAAAATGAAGACCCAAACTAAGCCTTCTACAAGCAGTAATTAAACAATTTGATAATGTGAGTATAACTATATGTATATGTTTTTAATAATTAAATTCTTTTAAAAATATTTTGCGGCTCTCGTACATCTGAAAAACGTCGTATGTGGCTCTTAGTACAGGAAACTTGGACACCCCTGGTGTGTCTGTATATATATATATATATATATATATATATATACTTACTTTAGGTTATTTAGGTGAATTTGAACGACGGTTCAGGATCGACCTGCGTTCGACCCCTGTGTAGCAACCCGTCTCATTTGCGGGATTTTTTGAAGGAGAGAATTGCTATCTGATCTCCTACTACCCTCGTAGCCAGCCACACATGACTGTTCAGGGACTTTGCAAAGGAATCTGTTCAGCTGTTTCTTGAAGTTATTCAGGTTGGTGTGCTGGAGATTCCTCACTTCTTTTGGTAGGAGATTGAAAAGCTTCGGGCCTCGTATTCTGTGGATATTTTCCATTCTCGTTTTCATGGACTCTTGTCCCACCGCAGCTTGGATCGCACAAAATCTGCCTCTTCTCTCATTCCAGTTTGTTTCTATTTCATTTCTAGGGTTAGGGCTACGTATTTTATTGTGTACCTCTCGCGCCTTCTTTCGAGGGAGTAGAGTTCCAGGGAATGTAGTCGAGACTACTAGTCTTTTTCCGTTTCCTCTATCTTAGATGTAAAAGTCCTTTGTATAGCTTCAATGTTTGCAATGTCTCGTTTTCTGTATGGGTTTGTGAGTACTGAGCAATACTCAATTATTGGTAGGACTAGACACTCTTCCATAATTTAAGCATGATGTTCTGCGGAAGCTCCTCCAGATGATTTCTATTATTTTTCTAGTCGTTGTAATTTTGATGTTATAGTGCTCTCTGAATTCTGCATCCGACGACGTTATTACGCGAAGATCCCTGACTTGTGGATTTGGTGTTATTTGTTTGGCTTGCAGAGTTTTTGTACCCGTTGTCTGTAGCTCCTTGTTATTACCATATCTTAGAAGTTGGAGTTTTCTTCGTTGATCTTCATATTGTTGTCTTCTGCCCACTGGAATAAATGAGCCAGATTGGCGGACGACGGGAAGCTTCATATGAGGCAAGCGCGCATCTCTCCACTTTGAAATCTTGATGCGCACTGTTTCATTTCTTGTTTCTCGCTTTCATGGGACTCAGAAGGTAAGAATAATTGTCTAGGGTTTTCAGAAAGACAAGAGTTTCCAAGTAGTTATGCTTCAAAATGAAAAAAACAAAAACTAAAGATTTGGGAATTGTGTGACGCAGCGCAAGAGTCAGAACAGCTGCTAAACCCCTCCCCCTCTACTCCACTTCCCAACCCGCAGAGATGGTCAAGGAAGGATTTTAATGGATGAGTAATCTGTGTCAAAGCCTAATATTACGGAACATCATATTTACGCATTATACAAGTCAGCAATATATTATAAATATAAAGATAAAAAAATGCAAAATATATCTTTTTTTTGTCTTTCATGGGGGTGGGATTTTCATTATCCCGTCAGATAAGGGTTAATATCTGCATCATTATCAATGTTACATTTAACATTGAAAATTTTCACTTCTTGAGATATGGTGGAAATGAGGAACTTTGTCAACATCCATCAACTGAAGCGTTGAAAGCGATGTTTTAAACATCGAGTATAGCAATTTAACTTGAAGTGATATGATAATAAATAATAGTTGTTAAGATTATTTTAGGAAAATGTTGGATGTTTTCATGAATGAGAGTTTATAAATTGATTCATCAGTGCCGAATTATGTAATTCTATACCGTAGGTGTGACGTTTCTGGCATGAATTTTTGGTTGGTTGGGTAGTTTCCATGTGGTAGATGCCACAAGTTAATAGCTGTGACCGTGCATCTGTTATTTCTTTGAGTAAATTATGTATTATAAACAGACAACGACCCAGTACCTTCAACGATAGATCCGTCATGTATATAAAGAGGTGTGTGTTTTGTGAAAATAGAGTTAAATCATGTGAAATCTTTATATATGATTTCACTCATCCAACTGCTACCCAAACAATGTATATAAACACAAAATTGTGGTGAATGAACTTTTAAAACTTTTATTTATTGAAATTTATTTAACTAAATATGATAACAAAGGTTGAATAATTGTTTTGAAGCAAAGCAGTGTACATGATTGTAAAAGTGTATATATATATATATATACACACACAACACACACACACACACACACACACACACACACACACACATATATATATATATATATATATATATTATACTCTCCCGGGGGAATATATATGTTTTTAGTGATTCCCGAGAGAGTATAAGAAGGTACTCCTGGATCATCTGGATTCTCTCAATGTTGAACCCAGACGTGACGCCGACTTCTTCGTCGCTTGCGGAATCCGGGAGTTTTTCCTTTAGCCCTTTTTTTTCCGCCCCGTCGAGAATGGATTAACTGAGTCATCTTTAAATTTTAGGCACTTTAATTAAATTCAGGTAAGCGGATTACAAGCAACTGTTTATAAAAGTATTTCTTCGATTCAAGTTTATAAAGGTTATAATAAAGTGATTCTTAAGTCTAAGATTGACATTTAAAATCACGTTAAAATAAATAAGATTTGAGTCTGCTGGCGTTTCCTTCAGTCAGATCCTCAATCCCGATATTCCGATATAAAGTGTATTCCCTACGGGGTGAATCGCTCCCCTTCACCCAGGGTAGAGATCTTCTTCTAAGGCTCTCACCGGCCCGTTCTAAGATCTCAAGCACAAGCTAATGACATACGGGGCAACTCGCACCCCGTTACCCGCGGAGACCTAGGCAAGACGCGCCGAGAAGATCAGTGAATAAATTTCCCGCTACGGTCTATTCTTTAATCTTTCCGATGAGCTCTACTCTAGAATCTGCTCTTCAATGGCTGGACCCCTTCTTATATACGAAGGAATCCATTCTCACATGAGTCAGAAAGGTGAGCAGTGGCGGCTCGTGACTAAAAATTCTAGGGGTGCTGTCTCTAAGAATGGGTTCAAATAATTACTGAAATAAAAGGATGAGCATTGAGCAATGAATAAAAGTTTCAAATGTTATTGAAAAAGTTATTCAGTGAGCTCATCCTTATATTGTTCTTGATTATTTCAATTGTAAATAAAAAATTTAGGGGTACTGCAGTTCCGCAGTGCCTACCGACGAGCCGCCACTGAAGGTGAGTGACCGTGAGACAAAGAGAGCGTGAAGTTCTCAAAGTCAAGATTTCCACGCGGAGTTCCGAAGCGGATGCAAGGTCGCTAAGTGGTTGAAGTGCAAACAAGAGAACAACGAGTGTATGATATCGCGTTGGTTTGTCTGATTGCTTGAGATTAAAAGTGGGCGGCTGTTTAGACAAGGATGGGCGACATGAGCACTCAGCGAAGGGCGACTGCTTAAGTGCTCAGGGAGACTGCTCATGCTCAACATTAGTCCATCCTTAAAAAAAAAAAGGGTCTCGCCCCCATCGGAAAATCGGTACTGTGAAAAGTCGTGAAGAACATGCAAAGTAGTAACATTATTACTGACATCATGTCAAAGATTATAAAAATTGCATTATAGGAGCAGAACTCCAAAAATTAAAAATCGTCCTTATAAGTGCGAGCTGAGCCCTAAAAAGTGACAAATTTGAATCCGATTTGTATCATTCCAAAAGTTTGACGAAAACGTCCTAAGTAATAATTTGGGAAACAGGATATTTCAAAGGTTTTCCTTAGGGAGAACGACTTCTTATTGAAACTAAATCATAAATGGAGGTATTTCCTAATTTTTTATCTAAGGGAAACTATATTGAAATGATCTCAGTTTACACAGGATGTTATTTACCTGACGTCATAAAGAAAATATCTTCGTTCATGAATTACAGCAACAGACGAAAGCAATTTAAATAACTTAATATACAGGGTGTCCCATAAGTCCGGCATCATAGGAGAAATTCATATTTTTCTATTTCTACAAACCATAATTTATGCTCGGGATTCAGTGACGAGGCTGTTTTTTATGGAAATGATGAGGTAAATCGACAGAACACCCGCTACTGGTCTCAAAACAACCCTCACTGGTATACCTCTTCAAAGGAACAAGGTGCATCTCGGGTGATGGTATGGTGTGGCATTTGGAAGGATCGCATCATAGGCCCCCTCTTTTTCGATAAACATGTCACTGGAGGCACCTACCTACGTATGCTCAAGGAAGAAGCATTTCCCAGTGTTATGAACGAAGAAGGAAATTTCCCAACATGGTTCCAGCAAGACGGCGCTCCTGCACATTACAGCACCCAAGTAAGGGAATATCTGTACCAACAATTCCCTGGTCATTGGGTAGGACGTCGAGGGCCTGTGGAATGGCCAGCTAGAAGCCCGGATCTCACGCCACTAGATTTTTATCTCTGGGGCCACTTGAAAGCGCTGGTATACGCAGAGAAAATTAGGAGTGTTGAACATTTGCGACAGCGCATTATTGGGGCATGTAACACCATTACTCCTGACATCATTCACCGTGTGTTTGCTGACTGGATATCACGTCTGAATTTGTGTATTGAAAACAATGGTGGACATATTGTGCACGTTCTGTAAATAAAAGTTTATGTTTTGCCTTTTTTTATTATTTTTCCTATGATGCCAGACTTATGGGACACCCTGTATAATAAGTGCTTTATTTATGGTACATAATGTAAGTGGTCCGTTCAATTCGTAAAATAAATCAAAATAAATTTAAATTCACCTAAAAATTAAAATTCATTAAATAAATCAAATATAGCAATTAATACAGCTCATCAATGGACTAAGAATAGGAGTTTTCATTTATATAATCTCTCACGTCGTAAAGTGTAGGAAAGATAAATATGCAATTTAGACTCCTGCTTAATAAGGATGATGAAAAGTTAGTGATTTACACATAGGAAAGATATACGTAGAAATTAATACATAGAGTCATAAGTACACAGACAGAGAAATGAAATAAACAAATACACTGTAAATATTTTTATGACATGTTCGTATACAAGTACTGGTACAATGATGATTTATATTACGTTTACTGATTTCTGAAAGATAAAAAAAATAAGAAGTTTTTTAGAACCTGCCGGTTCATTAAAAAAGGCGTCAATCTCATCAATCGAGTTAAGACACAGTACGTAGGAACATAGATGCACATATAATAGCTCTCGATTATAGTGACCATGTTGACAATTTTAACAATACAAAAATAGCTGTACATTTTTAAAAGAAATGGGGATTAATAGTTTTATAAAATTGAAAGTATGATCTTATATGCTTTATGTCTTTAAGAAGAAGAGATCAGTTCCTCATAGTTGTTTAGTTTAATTTTAATTATAGGATTTTTTTAAATCCATTGAATAAATTTTATCGGTAAGTAAAGAATTTAATTTGAATGGTTTTTAGGGTAAAACACCCTTGAGAAAATTTTAGTGCGGCGAAATCCCACTTTCAAGGCTTAGATGGGATCGTTTAAGGATAAATTCGGGAGGTAATGTACTTAGGAATATCTAAAATTGTTTATGGATTTCACTTAGTATTTTCTGGAGGGGAATCAGTTTTGCAAAGGAGGTGGACAACTAGATTTTTACAATTAAATTTAAGATTCAAGTTTAGAATTAAGGAATAACTTAAGGAATTCTATTCGGGAAAACAGAGTGTTTGAATCAGAATACACAAAAGATCTCTACATACAATTTGCATCTTGGGACCGGCAGTATAAAACAAAACATAATCATACACATACACCTAATACTACATATGATATATATATTAAGGAAAGGATAGGAAAAAGTAATGAGAAAGGAAAGGCACAGTATTAGCGTATTTACACATAGTATAATCCTCACTTATGTCTCGATATTTTATAAGGGCATAAGGCTCTTTTTAGCAAAATTTTCTATGACAGGGTACGATCCAAATGAACTTACATCATTTTCTCTAGAATTTTAAAAATTTTCTCAGGATAGTAATCAGTGATTGGCTTAAATAACCTTGGAAAGAAAATGACTTCATTAATAAAACAAGGTGACCGACAAGAGGCTTTAGCATACTAATTCTTTACATTTAGTCAAGTACTGTAAGATGTTTTCTTACAATAAGATGCGTTATATTTAAAAGCATTAATTCGATAATAATGAACATTAAGAACTTAGCCGTTATGAAGAGAAAGCAATTAAAAACACATTAATTATTAATATGTTGTTTACGAGAAACTAGTGATGTCATATCCGAAGTTTCTTTACAGAAGATCTTGGTTTTAAGGATAGCTAGTGTAGTCATTTATGTAAAAATAGAATAGCAGACATGAAAGGGAAACGCAGAGTAAGATTGGTATGTAGACATGATCTATAGACATTTTTAAGGGGGTTAATTTCATGTATTAAATCATAGGATAGAAATTTATAATCAGATATAGCACAATATTTCAAATTGGGAGGTTGTCGACATGCATCCTTTCAACGTATCAGGTTTCTATTCTGAAAAGGGTAATTTATAAATTATTACTAATTTTTTATTGTTACACTATGGTACCATCTTTTCTTTATTTTCACTCTACATCACTCACTAATTTTAAACACGTAAAGAGTACTTTTATACATTTAGACTTTAAACACGCAAATTTACACATTCTTTTAGACTTTGATTTTAGGCCAGTAGTATGGTTAACTACTTTTTAATTAAATATTAGGAGGGAATAAAAATTTATATCTTATTTAGACCGACTAATTCGGCTGAATGTTAGCTTAGCTTCATTTTTCGGAGGATTTCTCTTGACGGTACTCCGGTGGTCTTCCGTATGGTCCCTTTTTCCAACAAGGTCCCGCGTCGCTTCTGATCGGCGACAGCGTTGATAGGTAGGCCTTTCGATGGCGTTAGTGACGGTTGGGGAAAAGTAACGTCAAGAGCTGCGTCACCTACTTCGTGCTGCATTGATGAATAAACTTAAAAATTTCATGGGCATTTGGAAATGTAAATTCAGGACGTGGTATAGAGGGACGCTGTAGACTGACTAGTACAAAACTTCGTGGTGGGAAAGGTTCGCGCCCTCGCTTGGAATGCACACAGTGATAAGAGAAGGTTAACTATTTCCCTCAGCAGGAAACGTTAAAAAATTTTATTTTGTCAGTAATAGGGAGTATGTATTATTAAATGATTAATGTTAATCAGGCAAAACTAGTTTTAATTTAATAATTTAACTTGATTTGGGCAATTTTATATTTAATTTAATTTTTTTTTGTTTTTTAGCGATTTCCTAAAATTTTTATGATTTAATCACGTAATTCCTCCTGTATCATCTTCGTCTAACCTCAAAAGCGAACTAACTTAGCCGCTCTCTCCTCATTCGGCTGAAGCATAAATAAATATAAATTTCATTCATGACGTCATTTCACTCGCCTACACTTCATACCTCCATATCCGGTTTATAGGAATGGCCTTTTAAATAGGTCTCATAGTAACCACAACTTCATACTTTATATTGATGAACTTAAGGGAAATATTAACTTATCTGGGAAAGTACTAACCAGGTTACTATATTGCCTACATCTTTCTGTGAATGCCTACATTCTAAAAGTGCCTGTCGAGTATCTCGGGGAAGAATATAAACAAAGTTTTAGTTTTATGTCGTTGCATTTTAAGTCTTCGATCCTCTTTGCATTGCTTAATTTAATGTATACTTTAATATCCTAAAAGCACTCGTCTGAGTTCCCATCTTATCATTCCATTTAGATAAGCTTGAAAAGGAATATTACTTAAACGAAGCTCTGCAGTTTCGTTACATAATTTATTTTAGTGCAAAAGCGCAATTATAATCATTTATGTACAGGAATCTCGTCTGGTGCCCTTGTGAATTGCCTCCACAAACGCTTCTTGCATTATCTTCTTTTGGATAGTGTTTATATATCCTTCGTGTCGGTCGCTCAGGGTCTCTACATCATCTAATGTCTTTTTCGATTTTTCTTCGTTCAGACAAATATCCGGTAAAGGAGTTTGTGGGGTAGAGGTCTTTCCCACCATCATAAAATTTAATTTCTCTTCCTTCACCCATACACTATTTGCGTGAAAAGTCCCAACGACCAATGCGTTTTCATCCATTACTATGATTTTTTCGTTTAAATTTTTCTCATTTGTTTCATCCCTTTTTATATTGCCATCTTGCCCTCCAGCAACATCGGTCTCGTGTACGACTTCACCTTTGATTTGCTCCACTTCTGAGATTTCGCTCTATTTTCCGTTCTCACAAATAGTTAATGAATCATGCGTTCCGTTATTATTCTCAGTGTTAGTGTCCCATGTGCCCGTGTCATATATTCCATTCACACGATAGCTTTCTACAGTATTAGTACAATATCTGCATTTTCATTCATACTTCCGTTCACACATTCTAACAATGAATCTCATGTTTTTCGATTACACTTTTAAATTCATTTTCACATGCGCTTAATTCGTAAACATCGTTCACACGATTTCTCTCTCCTTGTGACTGATTTATATTTTCATTTACTTCTCTTTCATAAGATTTAGTCATGCTTTCGTCACTTCATACTAAATCGCACTCTGCATTTACGTTATCGTCTGAGGCAATTGTAAGAATCTCTTCATGCACTTCTAGTCTGACGTCAGACTCTAAGCTCAAGGTCGAGCGGCATCCTCTCGCTTCGATTTCACTTTCATTTATACTCGAATTATATAGATCTAACTCGCTTTCAAGTGGTTTGGAAGGTTTCGAGAAGGAAATGAGTCTTTGGAAGATGATAAAAGAAGTGGTCGTCCGTCCATCTTATTTGTAACAACTTCATCTCCGTGGACATCTGCAAGCATTCCGTGCGTTTCTGTAGCCATCTTACCAAGTTTAAAACAAAATTTGATGTTTGCATGTTGCTCAAATTTCGACATTTTCTGCAAAACCGCAGACGCCACAAAAACGTCCTCACACAAAGCAATAACACGGCACACTGGTGCGTAGTTGAATGGTGTTTGTTGGCATCTGGCAAGTGGCCAAAGTGCCATCATCAGCCATACACACTGACATCACCTAGTGATACGCGTTCATTAGTTGCGGGACTATTTCCCGAACTTTTTTATCACACCTCGTATATATATATATATATATATACAGACCGTGCATGGAACACGGAACTCTTCTGGGAAAACTAAATCAACTATAGTCCGAATAAGTAATGGTAAATGACAAACACTATAGTTTTTCCTTTTTCATGATGTAAGCCCGACGTGGACAACGGGCCACTCGCAGAAACGACCCAAAAATATAGCTTCCCTCACCAGCTATCTGCAAAGCAGATAGAATCCAGCTTTCAGGCAGGATCTAGGAGTACAGCTACCCCTAGCCTACTATATTCAGAACCTCAATATAAGCGAAAGACTTGTTGCATTCACGTCGGATTGAATACATCAAAGAAAAAGGGGTAACTATTGTATTTTTAGCCAACAACCAAAACTTAAACCTCAACTGGCAAAATTGAGCGTCCACTTTTCAAGGCACATAACATGTCCGTTTCATGATGGAATTGAACACAGAATGGTCTCCTGAGGTTTCTTTATGATACACACAGACCGTGCATGGAACAAGAAACTCTTCTTGGAAAATTAAATCCACTATAGTCCGAATAAGTAATGGTAAATGACAAACACTATAGTTTTTTCCTTTTTCATGATGTTAGCCCGACGTGGGCAACGGGTCACTCGCAAAGAGGCCCCAAAAATATAGCTTCCCTCACCAGCTTTGCGATTGACCCGTTGCTCATGTCGGGCTAACATCATGAAAAAGGAAAAAACTATAGTGTTTGTCATTTACCATTACTTATTCGGACTATAGTGGATTTAATTTTCCCAGAAGAGTTCCTTGTTCCATGCACGGTCTGTGTGTATCATGAAAAAACCTCAGGGGACCATTTTGCGTTGAAGCCCATATATATATATGTTAACCCCTCCGTCTATGGCCCTGGGGTGGTTCGGATCGACGGGGGTTCTAGTTAGGAGGCAAGCAACGGATATTTCTTCTATAACATTCTAATTCTTTTCGGTCGCCTCTTGTTAAACTCTTGGCTACAGACTCGCCAGACTGTTATGCCGATATCTTCTATGGTGCTTGGGTTGTCTCTTAATTTGGGCAAAGGGTCGCCAATTTTTAATTCTTCTCTTTCTATAATACTCTGATACTTTCTCTGATACTAAAATTATCGACTTTACTGACTAAGTTCTTCTGAAGAGGGCACGGCTCGAAGGGGAAAATAAAAGGTTTCTCTTACATTTAGTTTACTTCTCAAAATGTACAGGTAGTGCTCTGAATTTACAGGGGTAGAGGTTCGACCTCTTTCGACCATGGCTCAGGCCGGAATCTAAAAATATTAAGAAGGCAAGGGGCCTCTGCCCCCTCCCCGCAGCGAGGCTGCTAACAAAGGAGTCCTAATGAAGTGCTATAATGAAGTGCTAATATGAAGAAGTGACTTAATGAAGAAGTGACTTAATGAAGTGCCGTAATTTTACAAATACATGTATAATATAAACCTAAATGTTTGGGGGAAGACAGTCGAAGGTTAAGTTTCCCCCTTTTAAACACATGATCAGATGTTTGAAAGATTGCAAATAAAAATTTAAAAAATAAAAACTAATTTGTATTTTTCGCCGAGTCTACATTTATGAAGGCGATATCATTTCGTAATAGTACACATAAGTACAAATTAAGTGCACGACTGAGTACGTATTAATTTTGGTTCATTACAATTACGATTATAATTATGGATTACTTCACATTCGCTTATGATTGTCCATTACAGTTCTATTAAAGTACATTCTTACATTATAAATTAAATCATTACATTTAATTACAGTTTCATTGAAGTACATTACAAGTTATTATTAATTACAGTTTCATTAAAGTACATTACGTTATATTAAATTAAAGTATTACAGTTAATTACAATTAAACAGTTACTATAACTTTGTTTTGTTTTTACAGTGTTCCATATTAATAGACAATTAAGATGTTAGAAATATAATACAAAGTACATGGGGCACATGTGGTTTGGATTTATATACATAATATGTTATAATATGTTATAAATTTGAAATCAGAGCGAGAGGAGGAATTTTTATCTTTGAAGCGTTCACTTATGCATAGTTCGCGAAATTTGATCTTACTGAGCATTTTCTAGTTCAATGCGGGAGGTGATATAAATAAAAAAATAATAATGAAAAAAATAATACGATAACGTATTTTTGCGTTTTCGAACGACTTCCTAAAGTTTTGTATTTCATAGAATTGACACGAGTAAAAATGAATATTTAATAAAATTTATATAGGATAATGATCAAGGGAAATTAATGACGTATAGATGAATGTGGTTGAATAATAATATTTATACTACATAACACCACAACATTATTACTAAAGAATTTACCATACATTGAATACGGAAGATGTCCAAATACTAAGAACGTGATTCAGTGTACAAATTATGGGAAATGTAAAGAGAATAAAGTTATTTTATGACGTCATAGTGTATAAGTCATTATTAGAAAAGATGAATTAGAGAAAAACAGTAATGAATAAAGAAGTACAAATCGAAATTCTATCCAAAACTCGCTTAGGCGATTTTGGTTTCTTATGTAAAAATGGACATTCGAACATAAAAACTATACGAACATAAGTACTGCATGAAGACAATGAATCCATATAACGATGGTATAGGAATTGTTCATTGTTCACTTTTTACAGTTTCCCCCTCCAAAATGGTATTAATACAATAATATAATACAATTAATACAATATAATACAATTGAGAAAATAACATCGTAAGTAATTCAAGTTAGATGACTTTTTTTTTTTTTTTTTTTTTTTTACAATACAAATTTTATACAGAACGAGTTCGGGTAGTTGAGTACAATGCAGAGTAATCAAATGTTTAACATGACACTCGCTTAGAGGGCTATTATAAAATAAAAATTCAAAGATTAAAACTTTACTTTTATACAAACAATTAAGTTAGACAAACAATGATATGGTTAAAATTTTTACAAAATTTTATTTTTCTGTGGGGAAAATTACATTCATAATGAATAGGTAAAAGGGAAAAACATAAATTTTAAAGTTCATGGATTTTTCGAGGCTTCCATGATAGTACAATTGATAAACTAATTTTATTGACTATTGTAGGTAAAAAATCGAATTACGTAATGGATGATCTATAGACCTGTGGTCTAGTGTGTATTTGGGTGTATTAGGTGCAAAGTGTGTATTTTACAATTTCGAGGGACAGATTAGCTGATAGGATTGTTCAAGTAACTGAATAAATGCATGAGCAAGATATATTAGAAAGCAAAAATGATTAAAACTAAATAGCATAGTTTGCACTTACACGTAATAAAATAGTTTTATTGTGATATCCAATGATTTTAGCATAAGATTTGTATATATAGTACATATACAGGGTGTCCCGTAAGTCTGGACCCATAGGGAAAAATAATAAAATTACAAAATAGTCCAAAAATTTATTTATAATATATTTTTTTATTTTTTTTATTATTATTTTTATTATTTTTTTATTATGATCTTACTCCGCTGGAGTTTTATTTGTGGGGCCACTTGAAAGCCAAAGTGTACGAGGTCAAACTTCAGAACATTTTCCACCTTAAAGCACGCATTGTGGAGGCGTGTCAAGAAATTTCTGCGACTGTGATTCAGAAAGTGCTGTCGCAGTGGAGATTACGTCTTCAACTATGTGTGCGACACAACGGCGGACACTTTGAACAGATTATGTAATAAATTTTTGGACTATTTTGTAATTTTATTATTTTTCCCTATGGGTCCAGACTTACGGGACACCCTGTAGTGTGCATACATGCATTTTTATTGACTGTTGTAGGTACAAATCGAATTACGTAGTGGATGATGTATAGACCTGTGGTCAAATGTGTATTTAGGTTTATTGGGTACAAAGTGTGTATCTGATAATTTCGAGAGACAGATTAGCTGAGAGGATTGTTAAATTAACTGAATAAATGCATGAGCGAGAATTTATATATAGTAAGCAATAATTATGATGTATTGTAATGATGATGTTTGCATACGAGTTTTAATGCAAAAGTGACTGGAGGGAATATATGTCAAAAGTAATAAAATTCAATTAGGATTATAGATTTTACATAATCAGTTACACTTATAAGGTAATTAAAGAAAAACGTACTTAGAGGACCCAACAAGTAATGAAAGTAAATCTCACGGTTTTAAAAATTTAATTTTGACACAATTAATTTCGACTACTAAAATTCATAGCCATATACTGTAGTAGTATGTCAATTTGACTATAATTTTCGTTTGATACCTTACAAATGGTACAATAACAATTTAAGGACAGTTACTCACGATTAATTGAACAAAAGAAAATAAAAATACAAATTAAAAAGAGATCAATTATGCATTTTAATGAGCTAACATAATTTTATAATATTCTTAAAAATAAAAGTAAATCGAACCATAGATGAATTTCGACCAAGAATAAAAAGTTATTGAAATGGAAGGAAAGCATTTCGAACAATCTTTTCTTTTAATAATTTCAATTAAATTTTACATTAAAAATTATTTTTATATAATAAAAAAAATATTAAAAAGGTTTAATAATTTTTGCATGTTAAGTAGAAAAATTATACTCTTTCGTTAAATGTTGATAGAATTTGAATTATTTGATATTTTGGTCTGAAAACTTGTTTGCATATGATAAATACATATGTTTTATTGTGTAGAAGTTTTATTAAAATTAAATGACAAAAAAGAACAAACAACTGAAATTTAGGGTATGTGCGATCATACGGGGGAATTGAGTGACTAAGCAGGGGGTATAAGTTTGAAATTGACAATACGTCTTTCGTGAGCACTTTGCTCTTTTTAAAAAAAAGATTGCTTGTCACACTACTTAGAACAAAAAATTAAAAGAGTTCAACAAACGGAGGGACGGCATGTTCCTCATATACATTACAATGATTATCAAAGTCATTACAAACAATTGTAAAAACTGTTTTGGTTACAAACAATAAAATGTCATTTTACCTATATATTTATATACGCAACAATGGCATGAAAAAGAAAAGACAAATCGGTCCATTTCCTTCTTACAACAAAACAAACAAAGGTTAACTAAAGACGCAACCCGGTCAATTCAGTTTGAATTAAATTCTCTTTTACAGCACAAAAAAAGGTTGAATTAAATTCTTAAATTACATTTTCTTAAATTAAATTCTTTTAACTTACAAAGAAAAAGTTGAATTCAATTGACTGCATTGAAATGACTTGGGACTTAAACTCTGACTTGGAACTTAAACTCTGACTTGGAACTTAAACTCTGACTTGAACTCTGTCAAGTATTCTGAACCTAACTTGAACTCTATCAAGTATTCTGAACCTAACTTGAACTCTATCAAGTATTCTGAACCTAACTTGAACTCTATCAAGTATCCTGAAACAGTCTGACTTGAACGCTTGTCAAGTATTCTGGAACTGTCTGACTTGAACGCTTGTCAAGTATTCTGAAACTGTCTGACTTGAACGCTTGTCAAGTATTTCTATAAATCTCTGGGACGGTTGTCCGTCTTGGCGCAACCTTCTGACTTGACCTCTTATCAAGTATTCTGAAACTAACTTGAACTCTTATCAAGTATTCTGAAACTGTAACTTGAAATTAACTGAAAATGGAAAATGACTGCATTTGATCTCTATCAAGTGGAGACGATTAACCTCTGTTTTGGTTGACCCTCTTGGTGCAACCGACTTACTTGAAATGCAATCAAGTATCTCTATAACTTAAACTGTCTAACTTGAAATTAACTGAAAATGGAAAATGACTGCACTTGATCTCTATCAAGTGGAGACGATTAACCTCTGTTTTGGTTGACCCTCTTGGTGCAACCTTCTGACTTCAAAAACTGACTTCAAAAAATGACTTCAAAAATGACTTCAAAAAATGACTTCAAAAGTACTTCAAGTATCTCTCTAAATCTATAAACTCTCTGTAAACTCTCTCTCTCTCTTAATTTGCAAGTCAATTCAATTCAATAATTTCAAAAAAATTTGCAAACAAAAATATAAAATGTAAACAACATTTCACTCGAATGTACACGAAGGTACGATACTATTATGTTTGATACATAAAATAAAATTCTATACTGAATATAACTGAAAATAACTGAAATTAACTCTCTGAAATTAACTCTCTTGAAATTAACTCTCTTGAAATTAACTCTCTTGAAATTAACTCTCTTGAAATTAACTCTCTTTGAAATTAACTCTGAAATTAACTCTCTTTGAAATTAACTCTCTTTGAAATTAACTCTCTTTGAAATTAACTCTCTTTGAAATTAACTCTGTTAAATTAACTCTGTTACAATTAACTCTCTGTGACAATTAACTCTCTGTTACAATTAACTCTCTGTTACAATTAACTCTGTGACAATTAACTTCTGTGAAAATTACTGTTTCACTAAAAAAAAGTGTATCACTGGTGTCTGAAGTGTTCACTGTGTTTTGTGTTAATTCTGGCTCCATACTAAATATTAACTGTTAATAATGCTGACATTTCAAGTGTTTATAAATTACTTAAAAAACAAACTCTGTACTTAACAAAATTTTCTATAGGGAAATCCTTGAGACGTGTCCTGACGACGTCATGCTGGCTACTTCTTCTTGGATGAAAACTAGGCGTGGAGAACTTGGAGTCGTGACACACCGGTTCAAGGGTGGGTGTTACGAACTAGAAGTCGTGACACGCCGGTCAACTGGTTTTATCCTGATGCAGGGTAATTTCTATCTTGGCCAAAGAGTGGCCTCTTGTTAAAATCTTCTTGTTAAAATCTTCTTGTTAAAATCTTGTTAAAATCTTCTTGTTAAAATCTTCTTCTTAAAATCTTCTTCATAAAATCTTCTTAAAATCTTTTTCTTCTTAAAATCTTCTTCTTCTTAAAATAATCTTCTTCTTAAAATAATCTTCTTCTTAAAATAATCTTCTTAAAATAATCTTCTTCTTAAAATAATCTTCTTAAAATAATCTTCTTCTTAAAATAATCTTCTTAAAATCATTCTTCTTAAAATCATTCTTTTTAAAAATATTCTTCTTAAAATCATTCTTCTTAAAATATTCTTCTTAAAATATTCTTGTTAAAATCTTCTTGTTAAAATCTTTTTCTAAAAATCTTCTTCTACAAATCTTCTAAAAATCTTTTTCTTAACCTGGTAAAGGGTCGCCAGACTGTTATCCTCCTTCTTATATGTCCCTATGGAGTCGTTCGTATCGACGAGGCGTTCTTGTTGTGAGGCAAGCAACGGATATTTCTTCTATAGCATTCTAATTCTTTTCGGTCGCCTCTTGTTAAACTCTTGGCTACAGACTCGCCAGACTGTTATGCCGATATCTTCTATGGTGCTTGGGTTGTCTCTTAATTTGGGCAAAGGGTCGCCAATTTTTAATTCTTCTCTTTCTATAATACTCTGATACTTTCTCTGATACTAAAATTATCGACTTTATTGACTAAGTTCTTCTGAAGAGGGCACGGCTCGAAGGGGAAAATAAAAAGTTTCTCTTACATTTAGTTTACTTCTCAAAATGTACAGGTAGTGCTCTGAATTTACAGGGGTAGAGGTTCGACCTCTTTCGACCATGGCTCAGGCCGGAATCTAAAAATATTAAGAAGGCAAGGGGCCTCTTCCCCCTCCCCGCAGCGAGGCTGCTAACAAAGGAGTCCTAATGAAGTGCTATAATGAAGTGCTAATATGAAGAAGTGACTTAATGAAGAAGTGACTTAATGAAGTGCCGTAATTTTACAAATACATGTATAATATAAACCTAAATGTTTGGGGGAAGACAGTCGAAGGTTAAGTTTCCCCCTTTTAAACACATGATCAGATGTTTGAAAGATTGCAAATAAAAATTTAAAAAAATAAAAACTAATTTGTATTTTTCGCCGAGTCTACATTTATGAAGGCGATATCATTTCGTAATAGTACACATAAGTACAAATTAAGTGCACGACTGAGTACGTATTAATTTTGGTTCATTACAATTACGATTACAATTATGGATTACTTCACATTCGCTTATGTTTGTCCATTACAGTTCTATTAAAGTACATTCTTACATTATAAATTAAATCATTACATTTAATTACAGTTTCATTGAAGTACATTACGTTATATTAAATTAAAGTATTACAGTTAATTACAATTAAACAGTTACTATAACTTTGTTTTGTTTTTACAGTGTTCCATATTAATAGACAATTAAGATGTTAGAAATATAATACAAAGTACATGGGGCACATATGGTTTGGATTTATATACATAATATGTTATAATATGTTATAAATTTGAAATCAGAGCGAGAGGAGGAATTTTTATCTTTGAAGCGTTCACTTATGCATAGTTCGCGAAATTTGATCTTACTGAGCATTTTCGAGTTCAATGCGGGAGGTGATATAAATAAAAAAATAATAATGAAAAAAATAATACGATAACGTATTTTTGCGTTTTCGAACGACTGCCTGAAGTTTTGTATTTCATAGAATTGACACGAGTAAAAATGAATATTTAATAAAATTTATATAGGATAATGATCAAGGGAAATTAATGACGTATAGATGAATGTGGTTGAATAATAATATTTATACTACATAACACCACAACATTATTACTAAAGAATTTACCATACATTGAATACGGAAGATGTCCGAATACTAAGAACGTGATTCAGTGTACAAAGTATGGGAAATGTAAAGAGAATAAAGTTATTTTATGACGTCATAGTGTATAAGTCATTATTAGAAAAGATGAATTAGAGAAATACAGTAATGAATGAAGAAGTACAAATTGAAATTCTATCCAAAACTCGCTTAGGCGATTTTGGTTTCTTATGTAAAAATGGACATTCGAACATAAAAACTATACGAACATAAGTACTGCATGAAGACAATGAATCCATATAACGATTGTATAGGAATTGTTCATTGTTCACTTTTTACATGTATATATATATATATAAATATATATATATATATATATGTATATATGTCTTCCGTGACTTAACGTAACATAAACATTCCTTCTCTGTGCAACTCTCTAACGCAAAGGTTATGCGGTATTTTCAGTCTTTCATCTATCATACTTAACTGGTCAAGTCTGGAACAATCTTCCTCAAACCATCTTTCCCCCTGTCTATGACCTCCAATCTTTCAAACGCAGAATGTCTAAGGATCTCCAAAACTTGGACCTTGATTTCGGCTCTTTTCTTCTTCCATGGGGGGGGGGGGCGCTTTGCGGGCATTCGCCCTTGGACCGTCTTTCATGCATAAAAAAACATATATAAATCATACTAGACATTTGAGTTGGTCTTTAAAATTCATAATATTTCTATTTTCTCTTAACTTTTCCTGCTTCATTTACTCGTTCATGAGGGGTTTAACTCGCTTGGCTGTATGAAAATTGTAATTAAAAATTCCGAGCGTTAACAGACTAGGTATTAAGTAGATTTTGATACTGTTTTATAAAATGGTAACATGCAGATAAACAACTAACGACTACTAAACTACAAATGTGGAAAAAATAAACTGAAAATATACAGTATATCTCCTCTGATAGAGTTTGAGAACTTTATGAAATGTGAAATTACTATTTGCAAAATTGTTACCTGAATTGAAACTTATCTTTGATTAAAACTAAATTAATTAAAAATTGAATAGCGACCCTATACAGTCGTAACCTACGTTAAAACCACATTGATAGTTTTAGAATAAAAGAATCTAATCTGTAATTTATGTTCGTCACATGACGGAGACTAAAAAAACTAACTTCACCTCTTCCCTGACTTAATGTAACATAAAGATTCGTTTAAGAAAACGTTTAAAGTTCTAATAATAAATGATTCATTAAAACTCACCCACTTTACCTTAAATTAAAGTACTAATGGCTGAAATCGGAAAAATGAAATGAAATTGAAATACGATTGTTGACGCGACTCGAGATTCCGAATGAGATGACATGAAAAACCTGGACAGAATCATACTTGGATATTATACAGGGTGTACATAAAGTCAGGATCTATTTTTGTGAAGCACTTGGAAATTATATGGAATTCAATCATAAAATGATAAAGGGGTAACATTTATTAAATAATTAAGAGTAGGATTCGACGTGACGCCCATCAGTATCCCTGCACAGCTGAAATCGTTCCGCAGCATTTCTAAACACATTCTGGAGCATTTGCGGGGTTATGTTATCTGCAGCAGTTCGTATACGTGTACGTAAGTTTTCAAGACTCGTAATCTTCGTCTGATAGACGTGCGATTTGATAAAGCCCCATGCAAAGAAATCTAAAGGGGTTAAATCTGGTGATCTCGCTGGCCAAGGTCTGTTGCTTCCGCGTTCGATCCGGCGATTTGGAAAACGTCCATTTAGATAATCCTGAACAATTTTGGCATAGTGACAAGGAGCACCATCATGTTGATAGACGACGGTACTAACAATCCTATCCCCAATCAGCTGAGGTTCAAGGAATTGCTGCAACATGTCCAGATAAATAAGCCCCGTAACTGTAGCTTCAGCAAAGAAAAAAGGACCATAAACCTTAGATTTTGTTAAACCCATCCAGACATTAACTTTAGGTGAGTCTCTTTCCCAATTTTGGACGAAATCATTCGGTCTTTCATCTGCCCAAATTCGACAGTTATGACGATTTACTTTTCCACACGTATGGAAAGTGGCTTCATACTAAAGAGAATGTTGTCCATTAAATTATCACTCCAGATTTGTTCTACGAGATCAGCACACACAGCACTTCGTCGAGGGAAATCTTCCTCATGTAAATCATGTAAAACTTGCAAATGATAGCTTTTCTTCTGCAAATTAACTTTCAGAATTTTGTGCACAGATGACGTCCCGTTCGTTTAAATTTGTTCACCAATTTTCGTATTGTCTTGTCTATTGGCCCCGGCTTATGAAATCTCCTTCTAAACTCCTCTCTGATGTCATTGTATTTCTTTCCCTCGATTCGCCAAATTACTATTGCCACACGCTCTTCTGTATTCATTCTAAGGGCTTCTGGAAAGAAAAATAGAAAAAAATAATTATTTCACAAAAATAGATCCCTACTTTATGTACACCCTGTATGTATTTATATACAAATGAGCAAGAATCACAAAACCATTCTTTACAATAAACTTTATATATGATATTGAATACCATGACATTGTACAAGAAATTGGTACTTTTCAGAAATAATGACTTTTTATCCTATTGATAATATTATTTATATTTTTATCTTATTTATAATTGGAGAGAAGGGAACATGCGAAGAAAGCTGGAATAGAAACAAGTGAAGAACGGAGAGATATGGATTTGTACGATTTTATTACAGTAATTTATCTTTCATTTTTATCTGGAAACTGTTTAAAGTGCCAGATTCTTTCGTCTTTTCATCGAGGGTGTTCCAGACGGTGGGTCCAGTACAGCATAGAGATTTAGTTCGATAATCTTGAGTATAATTTGGTTTTCTGATGAGTGTTTCATTGTCTTGAATCGAAGCGATGTTCATATTTGGGGAATTTTATATCGTCGTAATTTATGTTGGTTCTTTCATGTTATTTATTAGAACTATCTGTGAAGAATTTATCTCTATTATAAATGTTATTATTATAGGTTGAGAAAAGTATCTCTATCTCTATCTATCTATTTATCTATCTATCTATTTATATATCTGTCTATCTATCTATATATAAACAGAGATGGAATTCGTGGCAAACAGGTATGGCGGAAATTTCTATCATATATTTAGAAATTGTTTTATCATCTTTACGTTTTCTAAATTTGAAAGGAAGAATTTAGAGGAATAATCAATGATAAATTTAATTAGGTCGCTGATCAAATGGTCAAAGTTCACTGCACTAATTATCATATTCACTCTTTAAATAATATTGAGTTTTAAAATCTCAACAATTAGATTACAAAGAAGTGAAATTGGACACTTACAGTATTTTTAAATTCAAAACAAACCGAAATGAAGTGCCACTATTCAAAAGAAGAAAATCAGTCGAATTCTTGTACACATTGTGCGACATAATATTAATATGAAATATAGGGAAGTGAAAATTATTTTGTAAACAAAAACACGCCACAAAAGGTTTGTCGATTAAAAGAAAATTAATTCTGTTTAAAAATTTTCTTTCTCACGAGAGAAGTGATGCGATCAACGTACGAACATGTGGACAGTTCGTTCGAGCACACAATCTTTTCCGAAACTGCAAAATGCTTCGTCTTGTCCTATATCCAATCAGTTTTACTTATAATTCATACCTCAAAACTGAATTGAATAACTACAGTAGCCCAGAAAAAGGTAATTGAACAAATACAAATATTTGTTTTTGGTTAAACTTTTGGGGACCAAATTTTATACTAACAGATCGTAACGGTTATATATTTTAATTACAAGGAAATTACCAGAAAAGGGAAAGTCCTTACTCGTACACAAGTTCCCTGTGTTTGTGTGTGTGAATCATGCACCCACTTCGCCTCCCAAACTAGTTTCGGCGACTATATTCAGAGTGGCCACATCAGTGAAATTACAGCATATCTGTATGTTGCCCTTGTTTTTCATGCAAAGGCCACCCTACACAGTATACATCTAATACATCAGAATGTGTTGCAAACCCGACCGATTTTATTGCTTTTGCGACGTAAATTCAATGATTTTGAAACAAAATTAAATTATTCCTTTTCATACCATATACGAAAAATTTAATCACTGGACTTTATGGTCTTTTTGAAGACATTGGATTCTCTCCTGCTTGCGTGTCCCAAACTCTGACACTTTGTGAGAATTCCGCGAGGAATTCTTTCATGCTTGGAATGAAAAGCCAATTTTATTCAGTAGAAAGGTCAACCGAGATGTTGAAGGAAGTTTCTAAACGTTCTCGAGATTGTGAAGATCTTTTTAACCTTGGTGACAGGAGTCCAGGATTCGAACAGTGTACCCTTTCAGTAGTTGTGAAAACCGACCCGTTTCTGTTTTCTGCGACCAAACTACTGACGAGGTGGATGGACGGTGATCCAACATCGAGAGGCTCTTTCAGAGAGAGAAAACTTCTTCCGAGGGTGGGTGGAGTATGAACTTGGTTTCGGAAACCTGAAGGGAGAATTTTGGCTCGGACTCGATAATATTCACGCCCTCGTTATTAACAGTCTGATGGAACTGAGGGTGAACCTTGAGGACTTCGAGGGGGAAAAGTGTTGCGTCAAGTACAAACACTTTTACATCGGAGACACCATATCGAAATACCGCCTTGATTTGGGACAATATTCAGGCAACTCCGGAATTCGCTTAAACGTCATAACGGTCAACAGTTTTCAACGAAAGATCAAGACAACGTCATAGATCCAACCTGAATGGATATCAGTATGAAGGAAAACACACTTTTAACATAGCTGGCAATGCTTGGAAAGGTTTTCATGGAGGTGAAATACTCCTTAAAGAGAACGTCTCTGAGCCTTAGAACAAAATTCCGCAACTAAAATTAATATAAATTAGAGATATTGAAAATTTTTCTCATTTTTATACTAAGTGAAAAGTGCCTCATTAAGAATGTTACTCTTTGCCAATTTTATAATAAAAATAATAATAATAATAATAATAATAATAATAACAATAATAATAAATATCTTATGAAAGATGAAGAAAATTAATATTTTAATGATAGAAATTGTATGTATGAACAACAAATTTAAAAATAATAATTTTGATATCAAAATTTTACATCTTTTGCATGATGTAAAATGTAAATGACTTTGAAAATAAATATGTTTTGTTACAAGAGTTTGGACCCAAATGTTCATAAAATGTTACATACAATATAAAACACTTAATCTAAATGCTTTCAATTTGTTTAGTTGAAAACAATATTGAAACAGAACGAAAACAATAGTGGAGAAATTCATCACTGAACTGCAGAGGAAAGCGTAAACATTGATTTGATTGTTCGACACTTAAAACGATCAGAGTTTTAAGAATTATTAAATACTTCATTTTTTAATGGGTAAAAGCCTGAAATGATCTCCAAGTAAAGCCTTTTCTCTTAACAAAGTAATTTGTTCTAAAATATCCATCAATATTACTTACGTTTCTTAAAAGTTTTTAATACTGGAAGCTCCACTGTACATTAGGGCGGAGTGAAAAACTCATTTTTCGAATTTTCAAATTGGCTAGTGTGGAAAATGTGTGGAGTAGTGAGGAAATAAGCTGGTATAAATTTAAAATCATAACATTAATATCTTCAGGTGCCACAATGACCTTCAATATTGAAAAAAATTGAAAAAAGCAGATTTTTTAACCAATAATTACAGAAGAGTCCACGATGCACAATAGACAAGAATTTATTCACACTTGTATAAAAATAGCTCAGTCAACCTTTAAAAAAAGTTTGTATTCTCTAAAAACAGTTTTCTATAGTCAGCTCACTCAGCTGACACGTGAGTACCTCGGTTCAGTGTAGCTGTCGCTCTCGTAGCAGGTGGGTGTTCTGTTGTTGGCGTTTCTCAGATAGTCTAAACTATATTTCTCATATATTTTGCATTTCTGTATTGTGTTGCCCTAAGTTTGCCATGTACTATTAACTGAAATTAACGTATAATTGATATTAGCTCTTTCTTTTTCAGATTTGTATACTTTCAAAATGTCTCGAGTTTGTGCAAAATCAACCAGGGCCTCAACTGAGTGCCCCATGTTTGGTATGGGGGAAGATTTGTGGCACAGGAATCTTCCTACATACGAAGGAGTTTTTAAATATTACTTGTTTGTAAGAAACGATTTGAAACAGAATACTAATAAAGATCCTTCAATATCTCAAATATTAGAACAAGTTGTTGATAAATTGAAAACAATTTGGGAAAGTGCTTCCGTCCCAATTCTGTCAGACAGGCGAATTGAAACAATGTTCAGAAGCTACGACGAAAAGTATCGTGTCATTATGAAGCCATACCAAAGCAGAAAAAATTCTGAAGCTTACAAAGCAAAGATTGATATGTTCAAAAAAGAAGCACACACGAACGAAACTTTTTGACATTGCAGCGTGCAAGTGCAAAGTACTAACACAATGTTCTTGTCCCAAAGAAAAAACGGTTCCAAAGGAAGAAGTGACGTTCCTCTTAGATCAAAGGAGTGAAAGAAAACTGTTTATTGATAGAGTAGATATTACACTCTCAAAGAAAAAAGCATCTACGTTGCTAAGAAAGCAAAAAGAAGCTGTGAGGCTTACCAAAGAATCTTCACAGGAGAAATTGCAGGATACAAATGTTGAATTATCATCATCGACATCAAATAGTGAAAGTGAATCTGGCGAAATATCAGACGATACATTTCCAGAGCCAGTTAGCTCGAAGAGAAAGCTCGAACAACCTGAAGAACAATTATTCAAGAAAAGGAAAACTACAAATCTACCTTCAGTGGCTACTGCTTGTGACAGGACTGCAGTTTCAGATCGAGCTGCAGCATTCATTGTTAGTGCAGTATTGCAAGATATTGGAGAAGTTTCTATTGACAATACATCTGAAGTAGTGGATAGGAGTAAAATCAGAAGAGAAAGACAAAAGAAGAGATCAGAAATTATGAAACATCAAAATCAGGTCCCAATCAGAGGAATCTATTTTGATGGTCGAAAAGATTCTACACTCTTCCAAGAAAAAAAAGAGTCCAAAGTATATCAGAAGAAGGTAACAGAAGAACATATCACTTTAGTGAGAGAACCTGGTTCAGATTATTTGGGCCATTATTCTGTGAATTCTGGATCAGCTGAAGAAATATGTAAAGGAATGTTTGAGTATATTGGAAATAATGACATGAACTTGGAAAACCTTGTTGCCATTGGATGCGATGGTGCAGCAGTCAACACTGGAGAAAAGGGAGGCGTTATAAGGCTTATAGAATTGAAGCTGAAGAAGCCAGTTCAACATTTAGTGTGCCAGCTCCATGCCAATGAATTGCCATTACGCCATTTAGTTGCAAAGCTGGATGGAAAAACATCTGGCCCCCGCGGATTCACCGGTCCATTGGCAGGGAATTAGAGAACTGTGAGAGTCTTCCTATTGTCGAGTTTGAAAGGATTGATGCTGAGGAACCAACTGTAGACTGTGAAGATCTTAGCACCGACCAAAAATATCTAATTGATATTCATCAGGCCATAACAAAGGGATATTGCTCTCCAGATCTTGCTCATCGTAGTCCAGGCAAAATGGCACATTCACAATGGCTGACTACAGCAAATCGTTTGCTTCGTCTATACGTTTCAACTGTAAGTCCATCTGAGAACCTCATGAACATTGCTTCTTTTATAATGAAGGTCTACATTCCAATGTGGTTTTCTATTAAGCAAAGTACGTCTTTTGTCAATGGCTCAAAACATGTTTTCAAAACTATTGAACTAACAAGAACACTGAATGACGAAGTAAAGGATATTGTAAACCCTGTCATACAAAGAAATGCATTTTTTGCAAATCCAGAAAATATTCTAGCATCAATGATTCATGATGACCGCAGCGCCATAAGAGAATTAGCGTGGAGGCGAATAAAGAAAGCAAGGCAAACAAACAAGGAAAAAGTTGTGAGGCGTTTCACAGTACCTGTTATTCAATTTGAAGCTACTGATTATACTGATTTAATTAATTGGCAAAAATGCATTGTCACTGAACCACCTGTGACAAGACACCTGACAGAAAATGAGATTGAAGAATTCATAGAAAACAAGAGTACCCCTCCATTCGAGAAATTCCCTTGTCATACACAAGTAGTAGAAAGAATGGTAAAATTAGTGACTGAAGCATCATCAAAAGTATTTGGATTGAACGCGCGAGATGGCTTCATAAGATCAACACTTCAGTCACGTAAAAAAATGCCATCATTCGAAAGTAAAGCTGAATATAAAGTTTAAATAAAACGTTAATAGAAAAAAACATGCGCAAGGATGGGTGGTTGGGAGGGCATGGGTGGAGCTCGACACGCAGCCACCTCCTCGTGGTGAGTTCTGGATTATTTAGATCATTAATCAAAAGAACATTGATCTAAATAAACTAAGAGCTGCGTAATTCAGTAACTATTTTGGTGATTGGAACACTTAATATATAATAATAACAAGTAAGTTTCAGTTATTGTACTAATGCAGAATATAAGAAAATCATTATATTTCACTTTTTTCGACGGCTTTGTGGCACCTGAAGATATAATTTCGCAGGACTAATATTTATGCACAGTCATTATCTATAGCACCCACATATTTTCCGCACTAGCCATATTTGAATTTCGAAAAAAAGTTTAAAAACCTCATTTTCGATCCGCCCTACTGTACATGGTGTATCAAGAGACCTTCAGGTATGAAATTTAGCCATGGGGTGGTCGCTGGTCCACTAGGATGTGTGTGAATGGATGTATGCTCTTTAGTCTTTACGTTTACTCTTCTCCATCAGTTTCTGTCTTTCTCATTCGAGCTACTTCATCCCTCTCATCCCAGTCCATTGGGAAACGAGATTTTAATCCTTTTTTGAAAATCATACCATTTTATAGAAAATGGTATACAAAGACGAGGGAGCGAGCGAGAGAGAAAGGAAGAGAGAGAGTAAAAAACGGGGATTGATAAGCAAATAGAAGGCAAAATGTTAGAAATAATCATGTCGGAGAACGAACAAAAGATTCCCTTATGGAATATTCACAATTAACCTATCATTATAATTAAATCAGAAAGGTCCTTGTAAGAGTAAATATTACTCTTTATATATATTTGTATCTTTATATTAAATTAAAAAGAAGAAAGAGAGAATAAAAGGTATTAAATAAAAAATGGAAATTAGAAGTAGAAAAGAGTAAAAAGAACTCATAGTTCTTTCGTAATACCAATTACATAATTTCATGTTCATATATAAAACACCAAGTTGAGTGATGAAGGGAATCTACAGATTTACAGGGGATCCCAACCACGGGTCGCTACATAATTGCACACAGAGAACGGTCACTCATTTCACTACTCTCCAGACCCAATGATACCGTTTAACTTTGCTGATTGACTGACTGATTGGAAGCGGCGTTACGACAATGGCCACGATGTAGCATGGCCGTGCTACATCGAAACATGGTACATGGTATTCGGTACATTAAGGATGTACCGAATACTAAAATTCGCCGTATACCGAACACTGAATATTCGGTGCAATATTAGTTTTATTTGGGTTATTAGGCGTAAATGAAGGAAATGAAATAGAATTATTGTCTGAGCCCAAAAGAATACAAATAGTTAAAAAAAAAAAAAAGACTTAAAATTTTATTATTCCCCATCTTCCGCACAAGTGGGATGGGGGAGGGTTAACTGCCCATTTTCATGAAAAAAACCTGGCTATTAATTAATCTAAAACAAAGAAAATTATAGAACACATTCAAGGTTCACTTTCACTTCATGTGACAGAAGCAACATAATTTACCCAAAACAAACTCATAAGAGACGTTATCACCATATGGAACTCTACATTCTATATGTTACAACGACTTCAACAAAAAACTGCAATTGTTACATACGCCTCGAACTGACATACCAACCCTCAATAGTCATCAGTGGACTCCTATTCAGCGTGTTGTAAAGCTTCTTAACCCATGTGGAAAATTAACGAATGACTTTTCCTCTGATTATTCTTGTTGGGATTGCAAAATTGGGATTTACTAATAAATGCGAAATAATAAAATCCATAACAACTGATTGGAAAAAACGTAAGTTACCGTTAATAAATAGATTATAAAGTTAGGAAATAAGTCTCAGATGAGTACATGATTTTTGGCACGAAGCGAGACGAACAAGTCTTGTTGCGTTCAAACTTGTCATCTTGTTTATATAATCATATGTCACGTGGCATAATGCCTTTCATTTTATTCAATGATGTATTCACAAACAGTTTAGTTTACAAATAGCACTAAATATATATAATGACAGGATTTAATACGGTTAAATAGGCCAAATAAATTAGCTAAATAATATACAACTACGTAGGATGCAGTAAAAATTTTAGTATGGAGCGTTTTAAAGTTCTATAGAGTTCCAAATTTATGAGGAAAAAGGTCTCAAAATTGTTTATCCAACGAGATCAGCGATGGAAAATTGTGAGTGGGACTGAGTCGAGAGAACGGACTGGAAGAAACTGGCATCCAGTTCAAAATAGACGTTTCAAGCGAGGGGTAGAGTTGAGAGCTGTGGTCGCCCGCCTTAAAATTGTGCGGCGTTAGTTAGACGACAAGGAGTGTATTAATTCTTCCGTCCCGGGATCTTCACGCGAATTTCATAAACAGTTTATTCGATTATTCATTTGAACAATTAATCCAAACATCCTGGTAGCTTAACTAAGATTTTTAAAGTTCCAACTAAACATACTTTTCTTTTTGTTTTATTATCCGTACTAAATTTTTGTTAAATAGAGAATTTAAGCTAAACGTAAAACGGCACGCGTAACATCCGAAACTGGTGTACTCCCTTAGGAGATAGGCTTACCGAAGCAGCGTCCACTTTTACCTATGCTGGTAGACCACAAAATTATAGAACACTCGCAATAAATACGTTTTATTATTTCGCAGAGAGACAAAGACTTCCCCCGAAAAAAATACTACAGAATGGCCACAAAGTCCCTTTGAGTGAAATTACAGCACATCAACATGTTGCCCTTGTTTTTCGTGGCTACCCTATTATAAGTAAAATTTGTTACTTTTTAAAACAAATTTTGACTGCCTTTTTTCCACAACTGTACATCATACAACGCTTGCACATTTTCTATTTATTCTCCAAATATTCTCTAAAGGCTTTTCCCTATATTTTTCCTTACTTAGAACATGTTTGACGAGTGTTTCGGCTTCAGTTTAACTATAGATTATTTCCATAGATTTTTAAGCAGTGTAAAAGAAAACAAATATAGTTTCTTTTTAATTGCTGAAAACGATAATAAGGAAACACGAGTCAAATATGATCCAATTTCACGTTCCATTCAGATAATGAAAGCCGTTATATCACATTTAGATTAAATATAAGGATCTTTCCCGTTTTGTGCCAGTAGTGTGGGTGCAAAATGTATGAGTGCTATTGCAAATGTTGATCAATGTTGCAACAGTGCCACCCCACCCCCCATGGTAGCACCCCCTTGGTGCCAACCCCCACCCCATTTATTGCAAGGCAGCCACAAAATGGAGCTGCAAGGGGTTATACGACTTGGAGGCGGAGTTATCCCCCAAGCTGAACCCCCAAAGGGGTATGCAACTTGGAGGCGGAGTTATCCCCCAAGCTGAACTCCCCAAAGGGAGACCTAACCTAAGAGAGAGAGAAAGGAAGAGAGGAAGGATGTTCGCCCCACAGCTGTCAGACGCATATGAACAATTCAGACGTGCCGTCGCTCTCTTATAGGGGCCCTAATCAGCCAGGTGGCTTAATCATCCAGTTGGCTTAGAAAGTTGAGTTGCCAGTTTGCGTTTATTTATTTAATTAAGTATATATTAATAAGCTAGTTGGCTTAGAAAGTTGAGTTACCAGTTTGCGTTTATTTATTTCATTAAGTATATATTAATCAGCCAGCTGGCTTAGAAGGCTGAGTTGCCAGTTTGCGTTTATTTATTGAATTAAACCATATATTATTCTGCCAGTTGGCTTAGAAGGCTGAGTTGTCAGTTTGCGTTATTTATTTAATTAAGTATATATTCTGACTTAATCAGCCAGGTGGCTTAGAAGGCTTCTTAGAAGGCATAAATGGCATGTATATAATCTTCGAGCGAATTAAAAGCGTACATACACTCACCGACTGTACACTCCTATTATCACACACACACACACACACACACACACACATACACACACACAAAAGCATCACCAACAAACGTATAGACTTTTAGGATCTCCAACAGATGATGAAATGAGGGCTACGACTTTTAGGAGCTTACCAATCAAAAGGCGATGAGGGCTACGACTTTTTAGGAGCTCATCCCATTAACACCGCGTATCCGATATGAGGCCTACAATCAAGCGTCCAAACGATTGGTGGTGAAACCAACCATCAACCAACTCCTGGTATACCGTCACTAAATACGTCCAATAGACAGACCTATTAAACAAATAGGATTATTGCAACGTTCGTTCATGTCGTTTATCTTCCTTTCTCAGTTGCCGTATGAGTTGCCAGTTCACTTATTTATTTAACATATATTACGCCTTAGAAATCCGCTTTAAAAACCAAACAAAATGATATAATTAAATGCCGTGTACAAACAAAAAGGAATAAATAATACGCCAATACATCATTCTGATTATTTACATGAATTAATGGAAATAAATATACAATCGGGTGTGTGTATATATACAGTATATATGATCAAAAATAATAATAGCATCATGAATGGGAAATATATAATAAAAATTATACAAATCGGTGCATCTTCAATATATTAGTACAGGAAAAATGTACAGACATATTAAATATATTGAAAATATACGAAACGTATAATCAATTGCATAATAGTACAGGAAAAATATATACAGTTATATTATATATATATTGAAAATATACGAAACATATAATCAAATGCATATTAGTACAGGCTATATATTTATACACAATTTAAATATATTTCCGTTATGTTCTACGATGCAAAACGCTAAACTCACACGTAATAGAGTCTACATCCACATCGCCATTACTTTGTACGACATGGTAAAACCGTCCAAGCATCACTTCACCGTTTAATTAATACGGAGGTCTATACTCCACGTAACTGGCTTTCATATCATTCAATACTATTTTTGCGCCCACTTTACACTCGGCGGGTAAGTTATCTTTAAACACGGCTAGAACACAATCAAAAGCACGCACAAAGAGGTCATCGTTAACCACAACATCAAATACAAGTTTATAAACACGCCTTTCCATTCGGGGTTTTTTTCTTACCGTCCTGAGCTTTTCAATCTTGAACTCTTCTTCACGCTGCATAGCTGCAATTGAAATAATCTTCCAAGTCGTAACGACAGCTATTCATTATATAGAGGTACAGCTCTTCAGGGTGAACAGTGTAGACGAGCTAAGCTCTGTATCGCTGAAGTGCTTTGTACCAAAGTTCAGGATATTTCGAAGAATCTAAACCTTTTAAATATGCATCCAGATCTAGACCATTCTCCCCCTGTTCATCCCTACATTCGATAAATCCGTCGAGCAGAGCGGTGTATGCGTGCTCAAGAACCGTGTCAAAATAAATCATATCCGTAACACGAGTGTCTAATTTAGGCTTCAGCTTACGGAATCCGACGATTTCAAACATTCTGTCGAGGATGAAACGGTTTCGTGTAGGGACAAGAACGTCATTATCAGCTGTGTTCTTCCACATCAGTCGTATATCAATGCATGGTTGTTCGTTATTTATACACAATGTGCAAACAATGGTATATGAGGAGGCGTCACTAATCATCTCTCTTATTGTACCTACGCCAACAGGTATTCTATAACGGTCCTCTGCCCACCTCTCAACTATCACGAAGATTCTATTCATCTCCTCAACACTTAAATAAATAACGTTACGTTTGTTTGCTTGCCTGTAGATCGTTTCAAGCACATAGTTAATGGTGCCGGTTTTACGTTGAACACGCGCAGTGACTTCGTCACGGAGACGTCGTACGAGGCGTTGAGAATGCTTCTCAAAGGGAGTTCCATCGTATTCGCACGTCCACTCGGTTCAAGCTCTGAAATAACTATGGCACGTCCACTCGGTGCAAGTTCTGAGATGACTATGAACCACCGGAGGCAGGATTGGCTCGACGGGCGGGGTGAGTCACGCTGAAGATACGTGTATGGGCTTGATCGAACTCGTATGCTCCGTGAGGTACACGGGTGGGCGGCACGGGAGGAGCAAGTCACGCCATAATCTAATGAAACGTGTGCGGCGCTTATCGATTCGTTGTACCCCATTATATTGGGCAGGTGTTTTGAGAAATTTTCCGATACAAGAAGTAATATCGGTTTTAATGTTTTATCACTCCCACTCCCCCGAATACGCACCAGACATTTTTGCAAAGGAGGATTTTCACGAACTAAACACATTTTATAACGGTTTTAATGTTTTATCACTCACAATTTCCACAAACTAAACATCTTCACAAACCGGCGCGCTATTAGAGAGAAACATATGTTCATATTTGGCCTTTTTGTTTAACAAGCGATACTCATCTCTAAAGTCTGTTAAAAACTCACACAGCCCATTAGCTTCAGCCTCACTACAAACCTCATCATGATATACAGGGTGTTTCAGGAGGAAAGGTCAATACTTCGGGAGGTGATAGTTTCGGTCATTGTGAGAAAAAAAGTTCATATGAACATGTGTCTAATTCTGAATGGTTACGGAAATAGAGCTGTTTGAATCTGATGCGCGCGCAGCTCTTTCTCCCCCCGCGGTGGTCCCATTCAATGGGCATCAAGGTCTCCAGACCTCTCTCCGTTAGATTATTGTTTGTGGGGGTGGATGAAAAGTCAAGTTTACAAAAGAAAGGTGGATACACGAGACGAATTGCTCGCGCGCATTTTGGATGCTGCTGCCCGCATAAAGGAACGTCAAGATGAACTCAGACGAACGACACGCGATGTTCGCACACGAGTTGCAAAGTGCATTGAGGTTGACGGTGGGATTTTCGAAAACGTATTGTAAACTGTAACAAATTTGTCATTTCTGTATCTGATACCATTCAAAATGCCAATGTTTAAACATTAAATGTTAGAAAAAGTAATTGGTTTCTCTTTCTTGATTACCATTAACAATGCTTTTGTATTTGTAGATTCAAACAGCTCTATCTCCGTAACCATTCAGAATTAGACACATGTTCATATGAACTTTTTTTCTCACAATGACCGATGCTATCGCTCCCGAAGTATTGACCTTTCCTCCTGAAACACCCTGTATATTAATATAGTGGTAAAAATACTTAAGATTCTCCATGATGACAAGATTTACATTTTCAACCGTAGGGTACGAGTAGTCTGTATAGTGTAACATGATATAATACCGCTTGTCACACCACTCATCCACAAGACTCACTACTCATAACTGTTGTTTATCTTCTGAACGTGCTGCTTCTTCTACCTCGCGGAATATGTGTGCCTTTATAAAGCTTAGCTCTATAACATACTTCAATACATCGTCTGTACTGCGAAATCCTACAACCCCTTCGCCAGAATACCCGTAGAGTATTTGAACATCTTGGTCCTTCGCACGGTTCAATGCAGCTGTAAAAGAGGCAAAGGAGGAGGGAATAGGGAGTTTTTCAGTATCCACCACATCTATGCACTCTGCAGAATACCACTTCATAAATGTTGAACACGCAATATTAAAGGTAGCCATTACTATTTTTCTTGTACGCGAGAGAATACACGTCTGAGCTCGAGTATATACAGAGGTCAACTGAGCACGCAGGGATAGAGGCATGCTCAGATAGCTGCGTGACTCACGTTACCGGCCTTACAGTGGGCGGGGCTTAGATTTTTACTGTATACACACACACACACACACACACACACACACACACACACACACACACACGCACGCACGCAAAGGAGAAAGTGAAACGCTAGTTGAAACACGATTTATTTAATAAACGAAATATTCAAGGTGTATATATATATATATATTTACAAATACGTGTAATAAATAAGCTAACAACAGACATATCAAAGATTACGGTATCCAAAAGGCAAGGTATCATAGGTACCAGGCACCTGGTAGCGTTTCCTATAGGTGTTACGGCACACCTTTGTACCCCTAAGTTCCTTCACGCCACCCAGCTTCTGTGCCCGAAAATTGTGGGTGCCTACAGTCAGATGGGGTAGCTGGTCACCCTCATCATCTTCCAAGCACACTAACGCCTTCAACGAATCAAAGTTAACGACCCGCCGATTCGCATGGTTAAGTGTGATACCCTTAGCCTTCACGATATACTTCGTATCATCCCTTATCTTCACCCGTACCCCATAGGTTTTTGGCCCTGTTGACACAAACGAGTCTGCGTATGCGATGTCTCCATACTCATCCTTGATCTCGTCAGTTAGCTCAACGAGGAACTCCCCAATAGCAGGCATGTATTCACCCCTCTTCGCTGTGAATATCACGCTATCTGTATCGGCATACAAAACCCTCCAACCAAGAGAATGCAATAGGTCCCAAAGTTTGATGCGCGCTTAGGCTGTTGTGAAGTTGGCTACAGGAATGTCTGTAACCAGTGAGGTATCTGTGGCCAATTCGGTATTGTTGTACTTTATTATGTAAGTATTACCTACATTCACAATCTCCATGACCTCTTTATCGGGTGCGTTGGCGTAATCCCAGACTTCACTATAACTTTGAGCCAAATGAACGTTCCCTTTGTCGGTATTCTGTGCAAATTTTCCCCAAAGACTGTTTAGGCACAATTTTGCACTAAAGTGCTTGCCAGGGTTCTTTACAATTTGGGATTGGTCAAGCTGTATACCTTCACGGTCACGGTAACGTTCAATATAAGACGTTTTGTCATCTTCGGTATCAACCCCTCGCGGGTATCCTGACGCCTCAACCTTATCCTTCAAAAAAGCATTTATATATGGTGTGAAAAGGTTGGGTAGCTTCTGAAACCTCCACACCTCATGTATCGTCATTATTCTATACCCATGACGAACGGCTAGGGCCAGCTCAGGGCTTGTATATACACCTCCGATCTTACGCTGGTGGGGTGTATGGTCACAATCACCATTGTTCTCTTCTGCGCACTTGACGCACTGGGGAAACATGAGCTTGTGATCTATAACGACGGGTAAGATCGGCATCCATAAATCGCGAGGGTGGAGCACGTCTACGAAAGAGAGTCCAAAGTGGCGCTCATTCAAGTTGTGTGAAACCCCTCAATGGTTGGTATAGCGGGACCCACCATTTTTTCAGGTGCGCCTACGGGGTACGGGTTGTACTTCATCGCGTAGGGGTACAAAGAACAGAAGTCGTAGTAATGGAGCTTCACACCCTCCGTAGGCGGAAAGTATAGCTTGAAGGGATTTGTACGCCCTCCGAACAAGCTATCACCGCATTTGAGAGGCTCCAGCACCATTGAACGTTTGATCGTGTTTATTTCTTCACGGTACTGTCCATCTGCATCCATCCGCGCATCATATTCATGCTCCCACAAAACTTTGTGAGTGAACTGGGATCCTGTAAGTTGATCGCGGGTGCGGGTCCACGCAAGACAATCGGCAGGAGATCTACCGGGGATGTCTCCTACGATTCGACACTCAGGACGGGGGCATCCGTGCCACCAGCAGCCGTTAAAGGAGTACACAGTCTTCTCGCCAGTGACACGGTTTTCACTTAGACCATCAACCCAAAAAACACGACCATTAACCTTAATGGGGACTTCACCCGTGTTGCGAGCATGCTTTATGTATAAACCTGTCTGCTGTTGTAGGTGTATGAGCCAGTAAATAGCCTTGTGGCCATAACTGCGGGGTTTGTTTCTGTGGATAATGGCTAAGGTGTCTTTAGTCATGAAGTTATTCTTGAACACGGTAAAACATGGCGATGGTGGTGGCGACTTGCAACGGATCGCATTTGAAACGGCATATGTACATCCTTCTAAAGGCTTGAAAGCATACTCTAAGCACGCGCACATCATTCACGCAATAACGCTCACATTCATCAGCTATATTATAAGGATTAGATTCATTAAAACTGGGGTAGTATCGGTCAAAATCTTTACGTTCATCTGTACTCATACATTCAGAGTTAAAGTAATGTTTGAGTGGGGGTAGACCTACGTAATTTAAAGTTTCGCTAGTGAGGAATGTGTAAGGGAAATAACCTTTTGAAACTTCAGCGGCTACGCCCAGCACCTTGGGTAGCTTTGCTAATTTACAAGGTGTGAATAATAAAGTGTCTTTAAACTACATTACCTCTTATTTGCATCAGTATTAGTTTTTTACCTCTTTCAAAGGGATCACCTTTAAATATCTCAGAGGACTCGTGCTCAAGCAACTCCTTATAAAGGAACTGTGTGTCAAATTTTGCCCGGTTATGGGCGAGAATATACAGTCATTTTTTTTAACTTGTCCGCTAACTTGACAATATAGGACACAAAGAGTTTCACAAGGCTATCGCGGGCAATCGTTTTAAAAACGTTTGTCCGTTTACCACATTTGTGACACTCATCACACTCGATCTCCATACACTCATCACATAGTCTGGCTCACAAGTAAATGCGGAATAACCTCTTTGATTTCAGCATTCGTGTATGTTTCTATATCGTAGTACAGAGTTATACGAGGGTTCTTTTTAGGCTTGGCATCTTTCATATAACATACATGCTTTACTCCAACCGCCTTATATTTCTCATGGCATGTAGAACAGTGAATTTCATCACATTTGTGTTTGAAATTTCCCCAATTATCCATCATATGAAACATACCATATTAACAAATTCTCATTTTCCGGCACTTACCATTTGATTTATGGAGCTCGAAACACATATTATTGAAAAATGTGCGTCTACAAACTCGATACACCCCTTACACAAATCATGATGTCGTCCATATTTTTTACTTTTGTCCTAACTTGCGTAAAGGCACCTTATATTACGGATGGGGAGATATGTTGTCCCTGACAGTCCTAAAATAAGTAGGGGTCTTGGACGATCTCTCACACAGCTTTTAAAAACATACACAGTTCTACGACGATCATCCAGTCCAAATACAAGTATACGAACATTCATTTCCTGTTCTATCCTTCTCAGCTCTTCAGGACCCATATTAGAGTCAAACTCAAGTTTACAGTCTAAGCTAGTTTACGGGCATGTCCCACTTCCGTAGGTAGCCAAATTTTTGGGGTCTGTGTAATTAGGACAGTAAACATACGAGCTAAGAATACTGCTATAAGGCCGCAACCACGATCGACGTTTATATGCCGTCTATAAATGGCCTGAGAATTGAAGTTAAGAGTATAAGGTGTGGCACTATGACCCGCAACACGGAATACACGGTCAATATTTACCGTGAAGTTGTCCATATTGAAGGCTATACTACTTTGAGAGGCCTGCATTATACGGCCTAATATATACTATATATGTTCAGCTACCAAACGTCTGACCGGTATTACCACCCAAAAATCATCTACATCACCGTCATCTGACCCGAATCCGAAGGACAGCCTCGTCCTGACTTCTCGTTCGTTGCGGTTCTGAAGGGCAAACTCTACAATACATTCAACTATGCGCCGTAGTCCGTGTTCAACACCATTGCTATACATGGACCTAGGATCAACCCTGACTATATACCGATTTCTAGTCAATGCCGGGGTGGGGGTTGCGGTACGCACCAACTCGAATGTTATGTCAGCCTCAACAGAACGGGGAGCTACTGTGGAGGATGAATAAGGGGGTATATTTGGGAGAGGTACTATTGTGGGGGCTGTGACGTAAGACGTTGAGGGTTGGGGTTCTATTACTGGCAGTCTAACAACCGGAGCAATCCTGGAGCGCTTTATACCTGACGTGGAGGGTTCTTCATTACGCCTCCGCTTTGAACTGCCGCATGCTACACGTATCGCTGTTGAGGGCTCGTCGGAGGGGGATGACTCTGTAGCTAGAGGGTCAACGGGGTCGTGCGTGATATCGATGATGGGGTGCTGTACATCGTCGTCATCAATCACTGTTCTGTGGAAGAAGAAAACAAAATATAAGGAGCAGCACTCAATATTTGTAATATTTTGTAAATGGTCCACTTAGGAGTGTGACGTGTTAGAAATGGAATCTGTAGAAAAATTCAGGTTTACAAGCCCATCCACATGTATTATATCTGGAGCTACAGGATGTGGTAAAACGGTGTTTATGCATAAAATCATTAAAGAAAAGGGGGAGATGTTCTTAAAATTTGTGCACAAAGTTATATGGTGCTATTCGACGTATCAGTCAGTGTTCAACGAGTACCAAGAGGATATTTTGTTCCACAAGGGGGTCTATGACGTTAATTCCTTAAAGGGAAATGAACATACAGTCACTGTAATTGACGGTCTCATGTTGAAGATGGATAAAACGTTTGCCGAGACATTTACAGTGTTCTCCCAACATCTTAACATAAGCGTATTCTTCATCAACCAGAATCTATTTTCCAAAATAGATACATGCGGGATGTGTCGCTAAGTACGCAATATCTAGTCTTATTCGCGCAACGAAGAGATGTGTCACAAATTGGGGTATTAGCCAATCAAATGTTCCCGAATTGGTGTAAGGAGTTTTTGGAAGTTTATAAAGAGGCAATAAACCAGCGTTATGGATATTTGCTTTGTGACCTTCACCGCGAAACACGTTTAGGGTGCTTCTAAGAACGAATATATTCCCAAGCAAACATGAAACGGTGTATATTCCAGAATGACAAATAGGCTAAAGAAATACCGCGAATTAATAAAAATCTATCATCGATTGCCACGGACACTGCAACAGATGTTTTTTAAAAATATCGACTCTGACTTTTTAAAATGCATCTGTGAAATCTGTCTTAATGTTATAAAATGTAATGTACCGATGAAACCCTCAGAAGACTCGCTTACGTCGTTACAAGAACATAATACGAGCGTTCGCTCATAAAAGTCAAACTGTGGGTAAGAAAAAGCGTATTATTTTACAAAGAGGAGGATCATTCCGGCCTATCTTATTTTCAGTTTTGGGTCCTTTACTGACTAGATTAATATAATGAAGAAGGTGGTTGTGATTCCGCACGAGGTGTATGCTTCATTGCAAAGTTCAAAGACTCCAGACACGGTTCTAGAACCCCGTAAAAGTAGGCTTAAAAGAATTGAAAACGAGTTGCTAGCCCTATTAAACAGTGAAGAGTCATCTGATGAGAAAAAGGGATCTTGTACCAAGAGCCTTTGCAGAAATTTCTGCATGAGTACGAAGATTATAAGCAACCTACAGAGCTTCCCGTGGTTATTAGACACAGCGCGAGTAGTGCTGAGCATAGCGACACGGACCTGATCAACAAAAGAACAACGGAACACAACACATCGAACATCTGCTAAAAAACAGCCTCCCACATACATTGAGGAATAAAGGGTTAAGTTTTGTTAATCTATTGAGTGAGGACCCCATCATAGAGTGGACCAATACAGGCGAGGTCATTGTTGAAGGAACAAGGTTACAAGGTCCAACTGTGGTTGATATTGTTCATGATCTGGTGAGAAAGTGGGACAGACCCTCACCAACAGGATGGAAGCATATTAAAGCAAGACTACAACAAATAAATGTCCCAAAACATTGATAGGTAATCTGAATAGGGTTAAAGACCTGGATCAAGTCTCGCATGTGTCACAACTGGGTACACCATCGCCCCCAGCAGTAGCAGTGTCTCTGGAGAGGAGAAAGAAGAGAACAAACGGCCAGCCTTATCCACGTGCCTCTAAAATACGCAAATGGCTAACGTATTAAGTAAACGTTATTATGACATTTCTAACCCCGCCTCCTATGGTGGCGTTAATAGACTGTACTAAGCCTAAAGAAGCTCTAAGAAAACAGTTAAAACGTACAAGGGATGAAATCATCAAAGATGCTAAGAGAAAAATGTGTTTCGGCGGAAAGAAGAGATCTGCCAGGAAGAAGGGGTTACCATCACGTGGCATTAAACGTAAAAGGAAACCGAAAAAGAAGTGCTATAATCGCATGAAACCTATGGCTGATCATTTTTTTAACTGATATAAGCTGAGGACACTACTCCCACGAATCATAGGTTGACTAATACTTGTCGTGGGAGGTGGTACTATTTCTGACTCGTCATGGCACGTTTCATCCATCCGTGTTGTTCAAAATGCTGTAAATCGGAACTGTCCCTCTTTGATATGCCCCCCACTCAGATCTCTATTGAGCATAGTGACGTTATTACAATTAACCCATTAAACACAATTAGTTCACCCAGTGCCCCTATAGAATTCATGATACCCAGCTCAGGCCCTTACTTTTTTGACCCGAGCTGTATGCACGTGTATGCTAAATTGCGTATAGCCCATTCTGATGGAACGGACTGCGATGATAGCTACTCTGCCTACCCTGAAACCAAATTTCTACACTCCATATTCAGCAAGTGAAAAGTGTATTTAAACCAGGTTAACCTCTCGGCAGGTACGGGGTACTACCACCTACGAGCCTATCTGGAAAATGTCCAACTTTTCAAAAGAAGCGAAGGAAACCTTTTTAACAGCCGAGGCGTATTACCACACTAAAGATGAAAATGGAATAAAGGCTAAATTTAAAAATTCTAACAAAAAAATATATGAATGTTTTGGACGCCTGCATACAAACTTCACATTCCAGGAAAAGTTTCTTATGAACAGGGTGGATATGAAGTTGAAGCTTACCCGCACGATTCCTGAGATCTGCATAAATCTGGGGTCTGATCAAGAAGAAGGCGCGAAACCCGTTGTGATACACATCATGGAAACGTATTTGCGTATACGCCGTATGAAATTAAGCTCCCCGAAACAAATAGAAATTGAGAAAGACTTAATACACGCCACAGTAAAATACCCAATTAAAAGGGTACAGATAAAACTGTACACGGTCCCCGCAGGGCTGGCGTCGAAGCAGCTAGAAAACGTCGCCTTAGGCGTCCTACCTAAAAGGGTATTAATTGGCATGCAAGACCACGCCTCGACGAATGGAAAATATAAAAAGAGTGCCTTTAAATTCGAGAATTTCGGCCTTAAAAATATTACTCTACACGTAAATGGAGTTGCTCTGGGAGGGACCTTGAATACGGACTACTCATCAAATGCTGTGTTCCCGCTCTGCGCAAGAGCATATAGTAGTCTGGCTCATAATACAGGCGCCTGTGACGAGCTTGGTTTTGGTGTAACGCAGAAAGAATTGTCGAAGAATTAACATTTATTCATTTGATATTACGCCGGACTTGTCGGCTGGCACAGATACGCATTTAAGCCCACAGCAGAGTGGGAATATCTCAGTTAGGTTGAATTTGCCAAGCCTATAGAAGCGCCTATAACTGTACTAGTTTACCTCGAGGCACAGGCACTAATAGAAGTTGATCGTTTCAGAAACGTGGTCACAGACTTTTAGAATGGATGCGCGTACACTCCAGAGAGGGATGAAAAGTGACCGTTTCGCGCGCTCAAAATTTATCGGATTGTTCTCGAAGAATGAAGTATTAAATCTGCCAAGTATGAGAAATTGGTACGGGATTATCGTTAACACTGACATTGTGGGGGATGAGGGGATTTATTGGTTTGCAATCTATTTTAAAAATCGGGAAAGAATGTACTATTTTGAATCACTAGGATTTCCACCATGGAATGATTCGGCAATTGTGAAGTTTATAGCCCAACTAGGTGTGCCTGAGATTATTTCGTCCCCATATCGTTTCCAAGGATATTATACTGAAACATGTGGATTGTATTGCATTTTATTTCTCATGCACATGTCATGTGGGATGGGATTTATGAATTTTTAAAAATTATTCGATTTGTGCGACACAGCTGAACGATAAAAGTGTATGCAAACAGATAAAAAAAGGTTCCCATACGTTAGTACCCCCTGTAATGTGTAAAGGCATATATCTATATTGTGTAAAATTGTATACACATTTGTAACTGTAGCCAATGCGACTTATGTATCGGATACTGACCCCTTTTTGTACATGTTTTCTGCTATTTAATAAATGAAAATATATTGCGTTTTGTTCTTAAACTCAAAAAATACTTACATTATCTCCTCTACGATCTGGAACTCGCTAGACCGAATGTGTGCCAATACCTCGACATCTGTATTCAGGTCACTGGGCAGGATGGGCGGAGAAACACCACTTTCATTTACCACCCCTTCATCAAAAGTAGGTATAATAAGATCAAACTCGGATTCGGCCCTGTAATTAAAATAGAGATTAATGTCACGAAATTGGATATAGATAACTCGTCTTGTGGCCACCATATATATATATATATATATAAAACAGGGATATAATATAACCTAACCTAACGTATCCTAACCTAGCCTAACTTATTTTTTAAAACTCCACAAGAAATGTAAAAACACACACTCTATATATATATATATATATATATATATATATATATATCAGAGAATGAAAATTAGTTTTGAAAACGCATTTATTGCGATCTTTTACGGTTAGTACCGACTGAAACTAAATTACTAATTATATTCGGGAAACAATACAAACTATTTTTCAAAACAAATATTATGACACTTAGGGTTAATCACATCTCATCAGTGTTTACGATATACTATATATATAAAACAGGTATATAATATAACCTAACCTAACGTAGCCTAGCCTGACTTATTGTTTACGATCCAACAAGAAATGTAAAAACACACCATATATATATATATATATATATATATAATATATATATATAAATGAAGGAACAGACAATGATTAAAAATATTTCTGAAAACGCGTTTATAGCCGCCTTTTATAAGTTAAAGCCGATTGAAACTATATTACTAATTATAAACGAGAATGAGCACAAACTATTTTTCCAAACGGAGCCAAATCTTGATAGTTTTTAATATTTCTACCGTAAGTTTTATAAAAATTCCACAAGAAATGCGCATATAAAAACACGCCATATAAATGAGGGAACAGACAATGATTAAAAATATTTTTGAAAACACGTTTATTGCAGTTTAGCGAGTTAGAAACCCTACTGCGGTACTGAATTATCGTGAAAAATATTTTTAAAGCTCCATTATATATATATACAGGGTGAGTCAAAAGTAGCGCCCGATTTCTGTTTTTTGCAATTGCAATTGTGCATCGATCACGAGGGAGGGCACTTTGAAAATTGCAAGTAAAACAGCTTGGTACAGTTCCGTAATAATTTTCCCCGAATAAATGGTTAGATAAACATGTCATTCATTTATTTCTACCTTCTTGTACACTGTAATACAAATGGCAAACAAACAATCAACTGACAGAAATCGGGCGCTACTTTTGACTCACCCTGTATATATATATATATATATATATATAAATGAGGGAGCAGACAATAATTAAAAACAATGGAGAGAGAGAGAGAGAAAGAATATACGTTTTAGAAGAATGAGCGATATAATTTTTGCATTTTATCAAATAAATATTCACATAAACAAACAAGATTTTTATTAATATATATATATATATATAAACCTTAAAATAGATTTATATTATCTTCGAGGAAGAAATAATCAATATGCGTGTGTGTGACAAACAAATCATGGAAAGCCGAGAACACACGATAAACCAACAGATGTTTGCGAATTTAAAATGCGTACGATATTATATATATATATATATATATATATATATATATATATATATATATATATATATTAAGTTCAATAGATAAAGACAGTGAATTCTGATATACTGACCAATAAACGCAATATCGTGCGAAATGGATGGGTCCGTATCTGTGAGTTACAAAATAAAATACAGATCTTATCTTGAGTCTTGTGAGATTTGCTAATAAATAAACAGCATGTGTGTGTGTATATTTTTAGAGTTGAAGATCGTTTATGGCTCGTAATTAAATTAGATGAACTTTTTCCTGAAATAAGCGATGGGTCATTTGCTGAAGGCGAAAAGATTATTTATCGGATTTTTATTTCGAATTTTTCAGAACAAGGATTAATTTAAATATCATTTTCCATGGAGTTTATTAAGAAAGACATTTTATTAATACGTATAATAAGTATTACGAGAAGGGATTTGAAAAATATTACGAAAGATATTGAGTTAATACACTTCTGTTACGTGAAAGGTGTTTATTAATAGGGGAGAGAGAGAGAGAGAGAGAGAGAGGGGGGATTTGCTGATAAAGAAATAAGCAATATGTGTAGGTATGTATATATATATATATATATATATATATATATAGGATAAAAACGAAGACGTAGAGCAAAAATGTCATTATATTTGGCTGCAGCCGACGTTTCGGGCAACTCTACCCATTTTCAAGGCCTAATAAATAAAAGCTAAAATTAATACATGACCAAAATATATGAATGTCAAGAACTAAAACTAATTTAAAGTACAAAAATTAAAACTGTTCAAGAATAAAAATTTAAATTCCAAAGCAGAAAAAAAGGCATAAGCTAAAATCAAATATAAAATAAAAATTATATAAGTGACAAAAATATACGAATGATAAAAATAAAATAAAAATAAAAACATTCAAACGTAAAATAGTTAAATGTAAAATGTAAACGTAAAACTGTCTCCTTAGAAGGGATCCTATTTCATATGTATCTACGCGTTGTGGACTAGAGGGTTTGAGACTCCACCGTAAACTTGAGAAGTCTGTCAGAAAATTCAAGAAGATTGAATTGGACTTTGAATTTCTAGAAATCTGCAGGAATAGTGGCGTGTTTCCTAATTTTATATATTACAAACTGTACCGTAATTCACTCTATTCTTCCGAGTTTTATAGGTCATCCTTGGTATATTATCTTAACAATGAAATTACTTACAAATTTAAGCTTAAACATGATATCTCGAACAAGATTTGCGCTCTTAAAAACAAGTTGAAGGTCTTAGTTTCATTTTGTGACTATGCGTACATAGTGTCTAACATTCAAGTTTCCTCCCTTTCATATGTACGTTCTATTTCCCGGATTCATGACCGCAAGCTTTTAAAGTTAAACCTATCTCGCCCTTCTTTCTTGGATCCTGGTCAGGTCATAAGAAATTTATCTGATTATAACCTGTCAAAGCGTGAAAGTTTTCTCTTGTCTCTTGGCCTTAAGTTTAAGTTTCCCAATTTACGTTTTAAACCGGCTGATTTTTATTTTTATTTTGAAAGGATAGCCCATGATCTGAAAGCTCTCCCTACCGTTGATGCTAATGATTTTGGTAAGGTTAGGCTTTTAAGTTTTCCACAATTTTTCTGCATAGGGAGGACCGAGAAATTTTAAAAAGTTTGGGTGTAAATGAATCTATTGTCATTACTAAACCAGATAAGGGTAGTGGTGTTGTGGTTATGAATAAAACGGATTATATTCAAAAAATGCTTGATATTCTTTCTTATTCATTAAAATTTGCTAAGGTGGATGAACAGGCTCCTAAAATCATTCAGCAATTGGAAGACAAGGTTAACCGTGTTTTGCTTAAGTTTAAACAGGAATGTGCTATTAACTCTTCCACTTATGATGAATTGTATGTTTCAGGCTCTTATTTGGGCCATACGTATGGTCTGCCTAAGGTTCATAAAGTTGGTGTTCCATTGCGCCCAATTTTAGCGTCTTATTCTTTGGCTAATTACAAACTTGCCAAATTTCTTGTCCCACTGTTATCATCATTTACCGTGAACTCGTACAGTGTTAAGGATAGTTTTTCCTTTGCGTCGGAAATTAAGTTTTATATGAATTCTTTGTTTATGACAAGTTTCGATGTATCTTCCCTCTTTACAAATGTCCCCTTGGATGAGACCATTTCAATTACTTTGGATAAAGCTTTTCCACAGCCGGACTCACTTTTTCACGGCTTTGGCAGAGCACAGTTTGAGCAGCTTCTGAATTTGGCAGTCAAGGATAACTTTTTTAGTTTTCAAAGGGTAGTTTACCGTCAGCTGGATGGAGTGGGGATGGGAAGCCCTTTGGGTCCTGTTTTTGCGAATATTTTCATGTCGCATCTTGAGGAAAGGGCCTTCTGTGAGTGCCCCCCTCACCTTAATCCCAAATTGTACAGACGTTATGTTGATGATACGTTTGCTTTATTCCAAACGGATAATCAATCAGTTCAGTTTCTAAGTTTTCTGAACACACTGCATAAGAACATTGTATTTACGCAGGAAAAGGAAGTTGAAGGTTCTATTCCTTTCCTTGATGTTTTGGTCTCCAAATCTGGCTCGACCGTTTTAACTTCTACATACCGGAAGCCTACGTTTACGGGTTTGGGTTTCAATTTTTATAGTTTTTGCGATTTTAATTACAAATTAAGTTTCATTCTCACTTTGGTGTATAGAGCTTATAATATTTGCTCGAACTTTGCTCTGCTTCATAATGAGTTTGAATTCCTTACTGATTTTTTCTTTAAAAATGGTTTTCCACGGGATCTTGTAGGAGGTATTATTGGTAAATTTCTTAATAATGTATATTCCCCCAACCTTATCCCAACGTATGATGTTCCTAAGAATTGTAAATATCTTGTTTTACCTGATCTCTACCATTTTAATACTTTTGTGAAAAAGCAATTGTTGAGTGTTGTGAGGAAATTATATTTTCACACTCATTTTAAGGTTGCTTTTGTAAATAATAATACCCTTGGATGTTTTTTCCGATGTAAGGGCAAAATCCTCCCTGCGATGAGCTGTTCTGTTGTTTATTTATTTACCTGCCCTGGGTGTTCCCAGGGGAACTACGTTGGCAGTACAGTTCGTTCCTTGCAGGCGAGATTTTGCTCCCATATGGGTATTATCCATAGGACAGGGAAAGTTTTATCGAAAAAGGAACAGTCTGCTATTAGAAATCATTCTATCAAGTGTAAGGTTGACATTTCTGTTAACAATTTTAAAATTCTTAAATCATTAAAATGCCCGTCCTCCCTCCGTATTTACGAATCTTTGTGTATTAAATTTTTGAACTCCAGTTTAAATATTGATTCTAGCTGTTACCCCCTTTATATTAATGAGAATACCTACATACTAAAATTTTTTCCATTGTGACCGTGTCTCCTTTTCGCCTCAGTTTTTCGTGGCTGTCAAGTGAGCATGATATGTTTGGTTTACTCTTGTGTTTTTCATTAAACTTTTTATTTTCGTTTAACTTTTTATTAGTAAATTTTTTTAACTATTTTACGTTTGAATGTTTTTAGTTTTGTTTTATTTTTATCGTTCGTATATTTTTGTCATTTATATAATTTTTATTTTTTATTTGATTTTAGCTTATGCCTGTTTTCTGCTTTGAAATTTTAATTTTTATTCTTGAACAGTTTTAATTTTTGTACTTTAAATTAGTTTTAGTTCTTGGCATTCATATATTTTGGTCATGTATTAATTTTAGCTCTTATTTATTAGGCCTTGAAAATGGGTAGAGTTGCCCGAAGCGTCGGCTGCAGCCAAATATAATGACTTTTTTGCTCTACGTCTTCGTTTTTATCCTAAATGTAAAACTACGTCTCCTTAGGAGGGATCCTATTTCATGTGTATATATATATGTGGGACTTTGAAAGTGCATGATATTCGGGCAGAAGGAATAGATAAAACAATGAGTTGTGAATTACTGTAAACGATATCGCGCGATGGGACTTTGAAAGTGTATGATATTCGGGTAGAAGGAATAGATAAAACAATGAGTTGTGAATTACCGTAAACGATATCGAGCGCGAACTGAAACGGTGTCAGCATGTGCTGGTATTGTGGTAATTTGAGTAGATAATGACAACTGAGAACAGCTGATATGCCGACAGATGCTTGCGATTTTATCTTTAAATGTGAAAGATGACAAATATAACAATATATATATATAGATAGTCAGAACGGCTGGTCTTTTATCGCATGTATTCAAATTGCTGGAAGATAAGATTGGCTTCGTCCATCAGGGTTTGAGAGAGAGAGACAGATAAACGAAATGACAAATGTTGCTATAACGGGGTCTGGCATTTTTCCGATTTGTTAGTAGTTTTAGCATCCCGTACGAATTGTTCTCTGGCTGGCACCCGTGCCGGTCTCGAACCAGATTTTTCCGTACGAATTGTTTTACGTCCCACCTTAGACCTACGGTGTAATTAGGATACCATGGATAGCGAAGGCCGGGCCTCGAACTCGGCTCCTTTTAACGCACACAAACAGTGTGTACACTGTGGCAACACGTGACGCACGTATAGATGTACACCACCCCATGGCTATCACCATGGTTACCAACCGCTCCGGGTCTCGAACCCAATTTATTTCTGATCACTAGGCCATGGCTATCACCATGGTTACCATTTTCTTTTTCTGGCGAGGGTGTTGTTGTTTTTTCCGTACGACTTGATTTACACCCACCTTAGACCTACGGGTATCATTAGGGCACCCTGGGTAGCGATGGCCGGGCCGGGTCGCGAACCCAATTTTTTTCTGATCATTAGGGCACCCTGGGTAACGAGGCCCGGGCCGGGGCTCGAACCCGCCACCGTTTAACGCGGTCGCGCGGCGCACATGTACGCAGTGTCAACTGATGCCCGGAGGCACTGGCTGATGTGCCAACTGGCTGATGCCCGGAGGCACTGGCTGATTAGGGCCCCTATATGAGAGCGGCGGCACGAATGAAGTGCTCATATGCGACTGACAGTTGTCGGGCGAACATCCCTCCTCTCTTCCTTTCTCTCTCTCTTAGGTTAGGTCTCCCTTTGGGAGGTTCAGCTTGAGGGATAACTCCGCCTCCAAGTTGCATAACCCCTTGCAGCTCCATTTTAGGAGTGCCTTGCAACAAATGGAGGGTCTGCACCAAGGGGGTGGCACTCTTGCAATATTGATCAACATTTGCAATTGCATTTGCACTCATATATTTTGCGCCCATACTACTGGTGCCCACCACTCGAATTAAAATTAATTATTACCATCATGTGTACGTTTTTTACGCTGACTTCAAAAATATATAAGGAAAAAATATATAATAAAAACATTATAACCCTTTAACGTTTGAATTTCATACATTTAAATTAACTGGTATGTGCTTGTTTGCAGAGATTGTCACGTTAACAAAAATTACCAATTGGACCTTTTTCGTTCTACGGGCACCATTGAAATGAGAGAAATTAATATTTTTTAAACCTATTTTAACTTTTTATTAATAATCAGTACATTTTGAATAGGAGAAATTTAATTTATTTAATTTAACAGCTATGAACATAAATAAAAACAAAAAATATTTGTCTATTCTTCAAAAATTTGACGATAATTTGCGTTGAAAATTGGACGTAGGCTACAAGCCATCTTATTCTTGGTTCGCGCAAAAACCTAGGTTATATACATTCGTGACACTTTTAAAACATAAAAGAAACAGAATGGAAGACAGGAATATTACAAAAATAATTCCAAACTAACGAAAATACCACAACTTAACCTAACCAATCGTCAAGGGCGTACAGTTAACCTAACCGGGTATTCAATTAACCTAACCGGGCATTCAAATGACCTAACTGGGCATTCAGTTAACCTAACCGGTTGATCAATTTTAATGTTAAATATATATATATATATATATATATATATATATATATATATAACCTCGTTGGGGTTCGTGCGGCAGTCTCTCTTCACACGAAGGTCAAGCTGGTGGCCCCGCTTCTAGGCCTGGCATGGTGGAGGAGCGAGTTGCTCTTTTGCGCTCTCCACCGCACATAGCCAGGTACACCCGTTCTGAGCCAAGCATCTAGTCTTCTCTTGAAGACTTCAACTTTGACCCCTGTAACTTTTCTGAGGTCCTTAGGAAGCTTGTAAAAAAGTCTTGCCCCCCTAACAACCAAGCTATTTTCCGTCAGTGTTGAGGAAGTCCCTTGTCGGGCCTTTAGTTTGGGAACACCACATATTCTGCCTTTCCTATTGTCCAGTGTTGTTTGGATGGTAATTGGGTTTAGTTTGAGGTTTGGTACTAGTTTTTCGATCATTTTCCATATGTAGATTATGATATACCTCTCTCTCCTTCTTTCCAGGGAGTACAAATTTAGTTTACGTAGTCTTTCCCAGTAGATGAGTTCTTTGCAGCCATTAATCTCGGCTGTGAAATGTCTCTGCGTTTCTTCTAGTTTATTAATTTCTTCCTTTTTATATGGGGACGTCAAAACTGAGTAGTATTCAAGTTTTGGTATGATCAGTGTTCTCAGCAGGGGAATCATTTCTGTCTTGTCCCTCCTTTCGAACGTTCTTAGTACCTGTCCCGCGACTCTTTTTGCTTTGTTTATTGCTATCTGATTTTGTGTCTCGAATTTGGCATCATCTGTCATTATTACCCCCAAGTCGACCGCTTTCGTGCTTCTCTGAATTTCCTGTCTGTCTGGAGCATGATATGCAGTCTGTTTAATTTCCTCATTTCTACCATATCTCAAGAGCTGAAATTTCTCGGTGTTAAATGTCATATTGTTGTCTTCTGACTTCATTTGCCTCGCCGATTTTTCTGCTGATCTTTGTATCGCTGTTACTATATGATGTTACTAAATGATGTTACTATACTGTTGCTGTTAACTCCACTGTCTATGTCTGTTAGCATGATAATGAACAGGAGTAGGGCCAGCACTGTACCGTGTGGCACCGAGCTGCGTACTTATGATTCTGATGATGATACACCTTGAATTTTGACGACCTGTAGTCGTTCTCTGAGGAAGTTGTAGATCCATTTTCCCACTTTGCCTGACATTCCCATATGTTTCATTTTATGTGCTATTATACCATGATCGCACTTGTCGAACGCTTTAGCAAAATCCGTGTATATGACATCATAGTTTTCATTGCCTTCAAGTGCATCTAGGATATTGTTATAATGTTCTTTAAGTTGTGATAAGCATGATCTTCCCGATCGGAATCCGTGCTGATTTTCGTTGAATTTTTCCAGTCTCCAAGAAGTCATAGATTTTCTCTCTGACTATTCTTTCAAATATTTTCGTGAAGTGGGACGTCAATGACACTGGTCTATAGTTCTTTGCTTGAGATCTATCCCCGCCTTTATATATTCGGACAATGTTTGCTCTTTTCAAGATGCTCGGTATTTCCTCAGTGTTTCGGGATCTTCTTCATATCCAGTAGGGTGTGTCAATTTTGTGGGTGAAATGACTAAATTGAAAATCATGTAATTTGGTAGCAATTTAATGTAATCATTTGGCATACAAAATAATATTCCTTGCTTCAGAAACGATAAAAAATAACTCCTACCTACATCAATTTTAATTCAAAAATTCCATTTTTCCGTAAATTCGTAACAAAATAACAAATGTGCGCAAACATCCTATCAACATTTAAAGTGGCAATAAGATATTATTCAGAGTCTTTATTTGAAAGTAACCAATGCAGTCATGTCCTTTTTGCTGCGGTTCCTTGACATCAGCATTCGGCTTGCTACTTGCGCTTTGATGTAGCCTTCTCGCCTCTCGTGACTGTAAACTTGACCAGCTGCTTCTGTGACCATTTTCACACATCTCTCCACACTCTGAGTGTGAGAAGGCCACTTTGGCACTTGCATTGGAGCCTCTTTAAGTTGTGTTAAATCTTTGTTTGTTATACATGTTGTCAGTGGTTGCTCCAAAACTTCCGAACTCAAGTCAACTAATTCTGACAATTTCGTGGCATTGACGTTTATCGGAGGTACCTTCCTTGTCCGAACAGAGCAGTCTCCCAGCTGGTCATCATCTAGTGATGTTCCTCTAAGCTTTAGAATGATTTCCACAGCCTCAGTTCGCTTTTTGGTCCATTGGCTGCAGAGCATTGCTTGCAAAACTGCCTCTGGCCTCCTAGCATACCAAGGGGACCTTCTCACCACAAGTAACACGATGTCCACCACTACTTTCCTTTGGGTTCTCAGTAGCTGTAATTGAAACAAGATGTGGTTGGGCCCCTCCATCCACATTGGATTAAGTTTTACATTGAACCAGTGAGGAAGATAAAACCCAATAATAAATTCAACAATCAACATCAAATTCTGTAGCATTTTGCCCTTCAGTGCATGTTTGGAAACCCAAATCCTGCAGAAACAAATCGCTGTATTTAACCAACGACTGTGACTTACGGGTCCAATCTCCAAGAGAGCCAGATTTTGAGGCAACTCTCCTGATCTGATTGCCTAAACAATACGATAAGCGTAAGATTGATCTGTGCTGAGGTCTTTGATAACTTCTTCAGACAACACTGGAAGGGGAGGGCCTACTTCGACCTTTGGAAATTTTGTATTTATTTCTAATTCCGTTGCTTCATCTAGCATGTTGCCAAGGGGGCCTGACCACTTGTTGTTGTTCTTTGTAGGACCAACAAGTTCCTGGATGAGACGACAAAGAGGTAGTTCCCCTGTGTGCAAATCACATACAATCCAAACAAGCCTTCTTCCAAGTTTTTTCTCTAAATGCGTCATAACACCGCCCTGCTATCCAGTGTTCACCGCAGTTGAGTCTCCACCAACGGCCTGCAGTGAACTGTCAAGTCTTCTTTCTTGAAACCAACATATTATTTGATCAGCAAATGCCTCTGCATGTTTCTCGCCTTCTACTTCTGCTTCAGGAACAAAGTGAAACAAATAGTGGCCACCAGGTTCGGAACACACAGAGTAGTGTTCTTCTTTGATGAGACCGGAAAACTTTCTGTCCATTCCCTCTACCTCTAGGAGAACTTTTGTGTCATCTCTTCTTCCATCAAACAAAAGGCAAGAGAGACCTTCCTCCTTCAAATCTTTTTCATGCTGATCAGATATTTCCTTCATTATTTTTTCTTGTGCTCTTCTTATCTTATTATGATCTATCACTAAGGATGTATCCTCTCGGCTGATGAGGTCTGCACCTATCCAAGCGGCAGTGGCAATCTCTGCAGTCTTTCGTAGCTCCGTATGGTGGCGAATACTGGCAAGGGCAATGTTTGAGATGTCTTTAGTGTTGTATTTCATTCTCTTCGGCGAAGATTCAGATGGCATTTTGGAGCTATCATCTGATGTTGCTTCTTTCTGTTCATCTGAAGAGCTTTCAAAGAAGTGAGAAACCTCTTGATAGAGCTCTTCATCTCTTTGGGTGGCTTCTTCACTCTTCTTTTTCTTCCTTTCTTCCCTCTCTCGAATTTTCTCTTTTTTCTTAGCAATAACAATCTGTTTTTTGGTTTCTGAATAATCTGCCGAACCAATCTGCATACTTCCTTGGCCTCCTGCCTTTGTTCTCTGCGCCTTTATGAAAGCCAGCTCCAAAACAGGGATCTTCTTCTCACGAGGACAGCGACAATCAATGTGAGGGTGAGGTTCTCTTCTGCATGAGGGAGAATAATTGGCTTCAGAACACAACTCTATGGGACACTGGCAGTTCAAAATGTCAAGAAGAGTATCAAGTGTGTGCAGAAATTTATTTTTCGTTGCTAGTTTTCCTTTACCAAGTGACGTTTCAACTGCTTTGTGCCACAGCTTTGTTAATTTTAACTCAATAGTTCTATACTGATTGAGTACAGGTGGTTTGAATAGCACGTTAGCTTTTTTCCATTGATGCAGAAGAGGGGGAATCATGTCCCTTATGAGCTCTTTCTCTGTGTAGTTCCTTCTATCCTTTGTATTTTGTTCACGAAGGAGTAACCCTAGTCTCAGCATGTCTCGCACTATTGGTAGTTCTGATACGGGAAGCTCCTTGCCTGTACCGACTAACAGGCTCAAGTGGTATGACGACTGACCTTTTGTCTTCAATTTTGGCACCTTAGGAATATCTGAAAAGAAAAACATTTAAGTATCAATTACGATGTTTCAAAGTTTAGTCATTCGATGTTTAAAATTCAATAAAAAAATATTTCATGGGATTACAACATAATTAGAAAGAAGAATATGATAATAATAAATAATTGTAATAATCAATAATCCATACTTACAGTTAAACTGTAGTATTCGTCTAGTAGAATAACTATGAAGTAGGTACAAGAGGAATAACAGCAAACCACCGTCTATGACATCTAAGAGGCAACTGAGGACTGAAAGTGAGGGACAGTTCTATTCATGTTTTCACTTGTACATTGTACAACAACTATATGACCTTGAAAACACTCCATATGCGATCAGTGGGATAATTCTGTGACAGATGAATAGTTAATCAATTTATGTCGTATTATTTAGTAAAAGAGTCAATTTCTGAAACTTTAAGGTAAAATTGATGTAGGTAAGAGTTATTTTATTTCATTTTGGTTGGCCAATTTCGAGTTTTGACATGAAAAGACTATATTTTCACTACCAAAATTGATTTGAAAAGGTTAACAAAATTGACACCCTAATATTTAGTACAAGGGTGTTGCTATTTCATTTTTACAGTTTTTAATTAATAGTGCGTTCCATTTGTCCGGACCTGCAGCTGAATGTGATTTCATTTGTCATAGCTCTCGCTATATCTTCTGGGGTAAAATCAAAGTCTTTTATACATTCTCCTTGCAATTTCTCTTCAAAGAATGCATCTATGTCAGGTATCGCTTTGTCACTTTTTGGGGTACTGAAGACCGATTCATACTGGGTTCTCAATGTTTCAGATATTTCTTTTAGATCGTCTCTTAGTTCATTATTCCCTTTCCTTAAGGACCCGATAGTAGCGCGCGTTTTTGGTTTCCTTTTCGCATAGCTGTAGAAGTGTTTTGGATTTTCCTTTATTGCTTCTACCGCCTTTTCCTCTTCACTGTCTGTATGGCCCTTATCAGAGTTTGTATTTCCCTATCGATACGCTCCAGTTTTTCTTGCATTACTTTCCTGGCATTGTTGTCTCCACAATTTGCTAACTTCGTCGCTACTCTCTTTCTTTTGCGAAATATTCTTCTCTTTTGCCTCTCTAGCCAGTTCCTCTTTCCTTTTGCTTTCGGAGCATATTTTTCCAAAATTCTCAACGTCTTTCTTCCAAGGTTGTTAGCATTTCCTCAGTTGTCTTATTCTCTAAAGCTGTTCTCCACTCTGTTTGGGCCATGTGTGATCTGATTTCTCCCCAATTTATGGTCTTGGAGTTTAGGTTAAAAGCCCCAAATTTGCTTCTTCCTTCCGTATGTGTATTGTCTTTTAAAGTTACGCCATATTTGTTGATAACTCGATTATATTGTGGTCTGAGATAATAGTTGGGGTTATTTTTGGGTCTGTATCGAAGGAGTGACATTTCAAAGGAGTGACATAACAAAGGAGTGACATAAATACCGTAAAGAAGGAGTGACATAATGAAGCAGTGACAAATCGGAGATAAAATTCAAAGGAGTATAATTATTAAAATTTTATTTAAAAAAACAAAATTTGTTAGAATTGTTAAAATTAAGATTTTATTTCAAAAACTAGAAACCTAACCTAACCTAACCTAACCTAACCTAACCTAACAGTTGCAAGCCTCTCTTCCCTCTGAATTTGTTCTTTCTTCTTCTTTGTTGGTATTTTCGTGTCACTCCTTTGAATTTTATCTCCGATTTGTCACTCCTTTGTTATGTCACTCCTTCGTTATGTCACTCCTTTGAATAGGACCGGTTATTTTTATATCGGCAATCAAGTTCGTGTTATTTGTGAATACCAGATCTAGGCAGTTATTTTTCCTGGTATTTTCTGTTATCTCCTGTGCCAACATAAACTCGTTTGTGAGAGCCATCAGCATATTTGCTTGCTCCTGGTCCTCTTATGCTCCCCTTATCTTGCTGTATAAATATATTTCTACCAACTTTTTTGTATTTTATAGATGGGAAATTAAAATTGCCGCAGAGTATTATATTAGGGGATGGAGAGTTTAACGACTTTATTAGGGTTCTGATATCATCAATGGCACCCGAAATTTTTTATTTGGAGAGTTTGGAGGTCTCTTGATGGCTATCAGTACCACGTTTAGTTTCTTTATTTTCACTGCAAGGGTTTCCACGAAACTGTATCATGTAACCTATTTTGCATAATAAATATTTAATCTATTTTGCATTTTTATTGCCCTATTATGCAAAATGTTCGCAATTCTCCAAAAAAGAATGTTATTTTCGTATTCAGAGGGTCAAAATGCACTAGTGGTTCTATTTTCAAAAGAATCTGGTGGTGGGCTCCAAACGGAAAAGACCCATAAATAAATATATCTTGAATATTTATACATTTTTTGCTTATTGCAAACCAGAAGAATAAGTAAAATGATTCTCGAAATGTTCGAACACAATGTACAGTTGCGCTCATTATTCTTAAGACATTCTTGATAGGACAGATGGCGACACCTGGTATATATTTGTTATGTGTATTACAAATGGTTGTAACATTTTATGAATGAAGCTGGGGTTTAGTGAGTGAGCGTTGACTGGTTGGTTGACTCATTGCCAAATGTCTTTAGAACAATTATTTCCATTTATCACTCTGGTTTACCGATTACTAAGGTTTACATATTACTCCCAGACAAGACATATTGGTTGAATGCAACTTAACACCTGAGTCTTCTATATTATGGTTTTACCGAAAGCGTCGTTAGAATTGCCAACTGAACGATAGATGAGTGAAAATATCTACTAGCCCATACGTCGTTGTTTTCTACCGGGGTTCAGCGAGAAACCATTAAGGGTTCTGATATGTTGTGCAATGAATAGTTAACAAAACATGCTGAAGCCCTGTCGTTCAGAATATAAAAAGACGGAACTAAGTTAGAATAGAAATAAAGAGGTATTTTGTAACAAGCAGTGAATAATGTATTATATTTGTTCGTAACGATATGTAATTGGTTTATTATATAGTTTTCCATCATTTTGCTTACAAAACGAAGAGGAATAGAATGGATTGAACATATCCGGATTCCACAATATCTTACATGTTGTTTAAAGGGTCTTGAATTAAAGCAAACTAAATGGATGAGCAAAATATGTTTTTCTCAGTCTTATCTAATGCAACAGAAACAATAAAGATCTTTCTTACCCTTTTCACGAGTACTTATTTTTTAATAATTTTTTATCAGTTAATCACTGATTAATTACAAAATTTCATCATCCATCACTTTTTCTCAAAAAAGATTAATTAACAATAATCGAGTTTCACTGTGTTTGATGCCAATAGTATTAAGGCAAAAGGCTCGAGTGCAAATCAATTGCAATGCATGATGATCAATGGTACAAGGGGGAGGGGGTTGGCATCCGTGTGGGGTATGCAAGCAAAGGTGAGGGGGTTGGTCCCCTGCATGAAAGGGCTTGAAGGGAGGCACAAGACCTTCCCCAAAAGGGGTAACCTAACCTGTCCTGACCTAGGAAGGTAACCTCAGAGGGAGGAGAGCTTTACGCTGGCTTGTCTCGTCGCCTACTGAAGTTCTTGACTTCCTCAGCTGGCTTAGAAGGTGTAATCTGGCTTAGAAGGCATAATTGGCTTAGAAGGCTTAATCAGCCATTTGACTTAGGAGTGTATATGTATATATATTAAAGGATAGGGGAGCATGGAAGAATGTAGATCCAACCATTTACCAGCCAGTTGGTTTGTTTAAAAGACATTGTATATATATATATATGTGTATATATACATTCAACTGCAAAGAACACGCAGTATAAATAACGTAAAGAACGACGCTTGTATAGGAGATATTCCGCGCAAGACGAGAGAGAGAGAACGAAACAAATGAAAAAATGAGGTAACCACCCGGGAATCGAACCCGGGATCTTCCGATTGCATTTTTTCATTTGTTTCGTTCTCTCTCTCTCGTCTTGCGCGGAATATCTCCTATACAAGCGTCGTTCTTTACGTTATTTATACTGCGTGTTCTTTGCAGTTGAAGGTATATAATGTTACGGCATGCGGGAGGTGCCCCCTTGGGGCATTGGTTTCTGCGAGTATGTAGAAGAATTACGGCATTTGGAAGAGTGAGGCCCATGTGTAATGGTATCGCATCTGACCGGCAATCGGAAGATCCCGGGTTCGATTCCCGGGTGTTTACCTCATTTTTTCATTTGTTTCGTTTTCTCTCTCTCTCGTCTTGCGCGGAATATCTCCTATACAAGCGTCGTTCTTTACGTTATTTATACTGCGTGTTCTTTGCAGTTGAATGTATATAATGTTACGGCATGCGGTAGGTGCCCCCTTGGGGCATTGGTTTCTGCGAGTATGTAGAAGAATTACGGCATTTGGAAGAGTGAGGCCCATGGTGTAATGGTATCGCATCTGACCGGCAATCGGAAGATCCCGGGTTCGATTCCCGGGTGGTTACCTCATTTTTTCATTTGTTTCGTTCTCTCTCTCTCGTCTTGCGCGGAATATCTCCTATACAAGCGTCGTTCTTTACGATATATATATATATATATATATATTTATTTATTTATTTACCCGAGTTAAATGCAATCCATAAGAATAGTTTAGTCGCAAAACGGATTATTTAACATGGAGTCATTAATTTAACATACACTTATTCAGCTCGGAGAATATATAGGAAATAAATATACAATCAAAAATAATAATAGTAGAAGAAATCTAACGAATTGAAGGCCCTTTACATCGAGTGTAGGCACCCGCACACTTTGAGTGGTGAAATAATGCTAAATCGTATTTATTGCATAGTACAAAGCAACAATGATGTAACTGTAGACTCGATCACGTGCAGTAGAACATAAAATGTATGTATTTTGATGTATATTATTTGAAGTTTTTATATATAAGTGTGTATTTGCTCGTACATATATTAAATGGGTATATAGTTTTAGCCTGTGCTATTATTATTTTTTATTTTATATACGTTTTGCTGTTTATATATATATATATATATATATATATAATATATATATATATCAGTCAAAAGTTTAAGTACACCCTGAAATATTCATAAATTTCAAATTTTGTTTAATTTTTTTTATTTATTAACTAAGTTATCATTACAGAAATTCATAAGTACAAACACGGGAACTGAAATAACAAATCAGGACAATTTACCAAAAGTCTAAATTTTAGATTCATCAAAATAGCCTCCTCTAGCAGCAATTACAGCAGAACAAATTCGAGGCATGCGCTCAACAAGGGAAAGAAGATAGTCTGGTAAAAGCTGCTGCCAGCACTCTTGTAAGAGTTACCAGAGCTTCTGAGCACTGGATGGCTGCTTGGCTTTCATTCGTCGATCCAGTTCATCCCACACTAGCTCAATGGGGTTCAGATCCGGGGACTGTGCTGGCCATTCCAGGACTGTGAGCTGACGTTGACGTTCTTTCTGCTTTAGGTAATTTTGACACAGCTTGGAAGTGTGTTTAGGATCGTTATCTTGCTGCATTATGAACTGTTCGCCAACTAGTCGCATTCTAGTTGGGATGGCATGGCGCTGTAGAATGCTGTGATAGCCACGTTGGTTCAGTATTCCAGTGACTTTGTGGAGATCTCCAACTTGCTCCCATGCAGAACATCCTCAGACCATCACACATTCCCCACCGTGCTTCACTGTTGGCACAACACACTGCTGTGTCATTTTTTCACCCGCTCTGCGCCGCACAAATACTCTGCGTTTGGGTCCAAGAACTTCGAACTTTGATTCGTCAGTCCAAAGGACACATTTCCACTGCTCAACAGTCCATTTTTGGTGGTTTTTAGCCCAGGCTAGCCTTTTCTTTTTGTTCTGGAGTCTCAGCATTGGTTTCTTTGCTGCAGTGCGTCCATTTAATTCTGCCTCTCTTAGTCTTCTCTGAACAGTTGATGTTGAAACTGTTGTACTTCTGGAGTTGTTCAGCTGGGTTTTGATTTCAGGTGCTATGAGGCGTCTGTTGCGCAGACTGGTGACTCGGATATACTTGTCCTCTGAGCTTGTTGTGGTTCTTGGTCGCCCTGACCTTTTTCTGTCGTTATTTTGACCAGTTTCTTCGTACCGTTTAATGGCACAAGCAACCACATTCACAGAAACTTTTAATTTTTTTGCAATTTGCGTCCGTGATTGGCCCTCATTTCTCAAAGTTACAATCGACTGTCTTTTTTCTGTTGTTAACTTAACTTTGGCACCCATTTTTGCTTTTTGAAACACAGAAATATACCTTAAACTACACAGTTAGCTCCTCTGCAAGGATTTTATATGTAAAGACCTGCAGCGCATGTTAATAACTGAACACATGTATTAACATACTCCTGAAGAAACACACTACCCCAGTAAAGACTTTTAAACTGTTTTTGGACCTTTGTGCAGAGCTAATGGCATTAATTTTAGGTTGAATGCTAGACGTAAATTAACACATTTTGAAGGCTATTTTGAAGAAGCTTCTGTGTTACAACAAACTGCATAGGGAAGATGCACTGAAGCATACAATATGAAAGCCAGGTAAGCAAATTCATCTCTAGTACCTGTTAAGTTTACATTTGAAGTTTATGTCATGAGCTAAGCAGCAAAACATTGGAAATTAGTAGGTGTACTTAAACGTTTGACTGGTAGTATATATATATATATATATATATATATATATATATATATATATATATATATAAGTGTATTTGCTAGTACATATATTAAATGGGTACATAGTTTTATCCTGTACTATTATTATTTTTTATTTTATAGATAAGTTTTTCTGTTTATATATATATAATTGTGTATTTGGTCATACATATATTAAATATGTATATAGATTTCTCCTGTACTAATATTATTATTTGAGAATGTATATATTTATATATATATTTTAATGTGTGTACTTTTTATGTATATTATCTTTGAATGTATATTTATTTCCTATATATTTCATGAATTATTTCCCTTACCTCCTCTAAATAAACAGAATGGTGTTTTATTTAATTATTTTTATTGTATATATATATATATATATATATAAACGATATTAAGGAATAACTGGGGAGATGGGAATATATATAAACAATGCACCTTCAATAAATACATATATGAATACACTATACCAAATGGCTGGTTACGCCTTCTAAGCTGACTGATGGAATTCTAAACAAACTGTCAAGAATATCTCCATTAATTAAATAAATAGCGCAATCTGGCAGCTGAAACGATATATATATATATATATATATATATATATATATATATATATATATATATATATATATATATATATCGTTTCAGCTGCCAGATTGCGCTATTTATTTAATTAATGGAGATATTCTTGATATATATATATATATATATGCCATTTACGCCTTCTAAGCTAACTGCCAACCGGCGGATTTTGAGTTCTAAGCCAAGTGATGCTACCCCGAACCCCCCATTACACTATGTAACAAAATTTTGGAAAATTTGTGTTTATCTTATTTTTGGTGTTTATGTTTTTGGGTGCGCTGAATTAAAAAATCGCATTAGTTTTCTCGTGAAAACTCTAGTTTCTTCTGAAAACCATAATTTCTTTTTTGTACCTAGTGGCTTATCAGAGAACAAAAGCACAATGAAGAAAAGGAAAGGAAAATAAATATATTTTATATTTAAAGATATACACTGTGTATATATAATGAAAATTATTTCACGAAAGTAACACGTGAAAAATATTTATGATGAAAGGAACCGCGAAGGAAAGGAAACAGAATGGTGCTCAAGCGCTTTCGTCTAATGATGTTCCTGAGGATGTCATTAGACGAAAGCGCTTGAGCACCATTCTGTGTTTCTTTTCCTTCGTGGTTCTTTTCATCAATGATATATATATATATATATATATATATATATATATCAGTGGCGACTCCTGCACTCGGGTTTCTCGGGATGAGCCCGAGAGGCAAGGGGCAAGGAGAAGCATGAGAGATAAAATTGTGTATTTATAGATTTAAGTTTTGAAAAAAAAGTTTTAAATACAAATTGTAAAAATGGTTTTTGGCTGGTAGTATGTTAATATTTTTCTGTCTAGCCTTCGTCACGCAAGCAAATTTTGAGCGCATTTAGATACCCTTACTACCTATAAAAAAACTATATTGACACATTAAGTTTTCGTGTAATCTTTCAAGATCCTTTACTCGGGCGCAAGACATTACCCCCGAGAAAGTATAAGTAATATCGTATATTTAAAGTTCTTTTAATGAATAATTATTTGCTCGCATACGGTTACATAATAGTCCTTCTTCTAATTCTCATTAAATAAAATACGTTTTTCCTCCTATTAATTTTTTTTATAAAGAAAAAAACATTTCAACTCGGGTTTATATCTTTCGGCCTTGTAGAAGCACAATTTTTAATTCTGGCGATACATGGTAACTTTTTACGTTTCGATAAGCGTGCCTTCAACTGCCTGAGAGAAAAAGGTTTTAAATTCGGCTATTTTATTCATTGTTATGCACATAAGTTAAATTTAGTGTTAAGTAAAATGTCAGAGAAAGTTAACGGGGCTAAAATGTTCTTTTCCAATGTACGTGCTTTCAGTAAATTTGCTTCTTCAAGTACGAAACGAAAAGCTGTATTTAAAGAGCTTAATATCAGCATTCCATCACTTTGTGAAAAAAGGTGGTGCTATAGATCTAGAACCGTGTCAGCAATGAAAAGGCAGCGTGAAGCTCTGAAAAATGCATTTCAAAAGATTTTAGATGACAGTGCAAGATGGGATGAAGATATTCTTAATCAAACTGATAATCTACTTATAAAATTGCATGATTTCACTTTTCTGTTTTTTATTAACTGCTTTGAAAATATATTGTCACAAGCCGAAAAACTATTTGATCTTCTGCAATGCAAGCAGCTTGACATAAAGTTTGCACAACAGAAAGTAAATGGCTTTATTGAATTTATTGAGTGCGCTCGTACTGAAAAAGCATATAATAAAGTTTTTCAAGAAACAATGGCAGACTTCGAACAATCCGAAGACCTGCCTTCTCCCTCGAGAAAAAGAGCTAGAGGCAAACAAATGAACTATAAAGCAATATATTTCGAAATAATTGACATTATACTAATGTCAGTGAGGGAACGATTTGATTGCAATCAGGAGTTTGCGTTTTTGGAGTTGATTGATGTGACCAAATTTTCAGAATTTGCTGAAAATTTTCCAATGCATCATCTTAATGCTTTACAACTAAATATCCAAATGTAATTGACTCCAAATCCTTAGTTAACGAATTGAAATATCTTTATCGTGACAGTGACTTTAGAAAATGCAAATCTGCAAATGAAATTTTAGAAGTCTTTCACGAATTAGGATTATTGTCTGCGATGTCGGAAACCACAACGCTGATTCAGCTCCTTCTTACCATACCTGTAACTTCTGTTTCAAAAGAAAGAAGTTTCTCTGTTCTTGATCGAATTAGATCATATTTAAGAAACACAATGGCTCAAGAATGGCTCTCGTCCCTGGCTAGGATTTCAATTGAAAAAGAAATACTTATTGATTTAGAAAGCAAAAAGGAATTACATGACCGAATATTAAAGGAATTTAGTTTAAAACCAAGACGCTTGGACTTTATGTTCAAGTAAATAAAATTCAAATAATTTTTTTTACCGAGGTATGTATTTATTAATTTTATTGATAATCTTAAGTTATTGTCATGCATTTAAATGTCGGCTCATATGTAGACTTGAAAATTTAAAAAGAGCCCGAGCAGTCTTGAAGAGCTGGAGTCGCCACTGATATATATATATATATACATATATATTATATATATATATATATATATATATACACAGGGTGTCCCATAAGTCCGGCATCATAAGAAAAAAAATAAAAAAAGGCAAAACAAAAGCTTTTATTTCCAGAACGTGCTCAATATGTCCACCATTGTTTTCAATACACAAATTCAGACGTGATGCCCAGTAGGGCGGCTCGTTTTTACACTTTTTTCGATATTTGATTGGGGGTAGTGCGGAAAAGTTGCGATTTGGAGAGAAAATAAAGTGTGTAAAAATTTTTTGATCTACGTCAATACCTTCCGGTGGCAGCGAGTCCTTAAAAATCGAAAAATAGGTCTAAAAACACAAAAATACGATATTTGAAAAAAATATTCATAATTATATTTGTGAGTATTTTTGAACGGGGTAGATTGGAAAATGGTTTTAAAGACTTACAAAATAAACAATAACAATTTCAGCACAATCTGTTAATAACTTCCGGTGGGTCTTAGCCGTTAAAATATCCAAAATATTGATTTAAAGCAAGTTTTAACAAGATGTTATACAAATGTTAATTCCGGTATATTTCTGTGCAAACAACCCTGAGAACACTATTATAGGCTTGAATAAATTAATAGCAGTCATTGAACAATGAACATTATATAAAATGCACACTGTGCATTGCACACTGCACACTGCTACATCCCCCGTTCCCTACCCTATATAAGCTGGGAAAGGAAGCGACGTTGTCAGTTGTTGTGTGTCACGTGTGGCGAGAGGTTGTGTTATAACTTGTTCATCAACCGTGGTATATCACCATTTACCCGCAGTTAGTTGGTAAATATCGTAAATAGATTTATAATGTCTGAAAAGAAACCTTCAAAAGTAACCAGAACGTTAGCAAAATGCCATAGCATCGGTCAACCAGCAGATTTTGTTAATAATGTTCTACCTACTTATGGAGATGTGCTAAGAGCTTATCTCTGGCACCGGAACAACAGAAAAACGACAGGCCAAGATCCTCCATTCCAGATTATTGCCAATGACATCATTTCCAAACTTCAAGAGATATGGCTCACAGCTTCAATCCCAACTTTATCAAGGAAAAGAATACATGATATGCTCAAAAACTATCATAATAAGTACAAGACCTTACTTAAAACAGGTAAACTAAAAAGGAATTCTGAAAGTTACAAAAGTAAATTGAAGTCATTTCAGGAACATTCGCAACAACTATTTGATATTGCTTCTTGTAAATGTAGTAATTGGAATTCTTGTTTTTGCTGTAAAGAAAAAAAAGTGCCCCCAAATGAAAGAACATTTTTAGAAGATCAGCGTACAATGTAGACATCCGCATCCGCATCCGCATCCGCGGATGTGAAAAAAATGACATCCGCTACATCACTATATATATATATATATATATATATAGTGCGTATATAATGTGTATATAATGCACCCAAATATAATATGTACACAAATATGCTCACAAACCCAAACGGATAATGCTTAAAAATGTACATTTGAGCGACTTTTTCTCTTGTAGTCCCGTGGATTATCTCGTATTAAACAGCAGATAGAGTCGCCCATCATAGCTTCGTCCCATTTTCCCTGATATCTCCTCTCATGGTTTGGGTATCTTGGTGAAAACGTTCACCATGTTCTTCACTTACGTCACCCAAATTCGGTGTGAAGAAGTCTAAATACGAATCCAGATAGTGTAACTTCAGTGACATTCTACAACCTAACCTTTGAAAATGTTTGAGTAGATTTTCTACTAGCTCTTTGTAGTTGTCGTTCTTGTTACCTAAAAATCCATGGACGACAAGCCCAAATGACTGCCAAGCATTTTTTTCAAGAGCTGTAATTTTTTCTTCTAACTCTTTAGATGCTAACATGCTCTGACTTGAGGTTCAACAAATATTCTTCCCTTGATTTTAGCTTCAGAAAGTTTGGGAAACATTGAACGTATATGATAAAGAGCATCACTTTCAGCATCCAAAGCTTTGATGAATTGCTTAATAAAACCAAGCTTGATATGCAGCCGGGGTAGCAAAATTTTGTCTGTTGCAACAAAGGCTTCGTTAAGAACATTGCGTTTGCCCGGATTAAGCTCATTTCTCACGGACCATTCCTCTCTGACAAAGTGCTTACCATCTGCTCTGCTGTCCCAAAGGCAGAGAAAACACGAATATTTAATGTAACCGCCCTGTAGTCCAATCAGGAATCCTAGCATTTTGAAGTCTCCACATACATCCCATCTATGTTCACTGTAGTTTATTTTGTCTAGCAACTGCTTTACATTTTCATATTCTTCCTTCAATTCAACCGAATGAGCCACAGGAATAGATGGAAACATGTTTCCATTACGTAGTAGGACGCCTTTTAAACATTTAGTTGAACTGTCAATAAACAAACGCCACTCAGCAGGGTTGTATTCAATTCCTATCTCAGCAAAAAGGTAATTCACATCACAGCAATAGCAAAGAGAGCTCGATGCAAAACAGAAGAAAGAAGCGTAGAAAGAGATCTTGACACTTGGGTCCAAAAGATTCCACTCTTTAAGGCGGGGTTTCATAATTTCTGCATTGGTTTTCGTAAGGTTCATATCCCTAACTAGGTCGTCTCTATCTTTCTGGTTGGGGAAATGGGGTGACCTATTGGAGCTTGCCTCGAAGTCAGCATCTTCATCTTCAACGGAGGATATTAAAGGCAATAGAAGATGGGATATTTGCAGTGGTGTAGTGCTGTGGGAACGCGTGGGAACGGGGATGGGACAATTCGACGTGGCCGACTCGATGCGACCCAACTAGATGTGGCCGACTCGATGTCAGGACAACTCGATGTCAAGCCAAGTCGATGCCAGGCCAAGTCGAAGCATATTGTGCTTTATTATCTTTTAAGGGTATTTTAAGAAGAAAAAGTAAAGCATAAAAAATAATTAAGGCTAGGTAAGGTAGGTAAGGTAGGTAAGGTAGGGTAGGTAGGGTAGGTAAGGTTAGGTAAGGTAGGGTAGGTAGGTTAGGTTAGGTAGGTTAGGTAAGGTTAGGTAGGTTAGGTAGGTTAGGTAGGTTAGGTAAGGTAGGGTAGGTAGGGTAGGTAAGGTTAGGTTAGGTAAGGTTAGGTAGGTAAGGTAAGGTAGGTAAGGTAAGGTTAGGTAGGTAGGTTAGGTTAGGTAGGTTAGGTAAGGTTAGGTTAGGTAAGGTTAGGTAAGGTAAGGTTAGGTAAGGTAGGTTAGGTTAGGTAGGTTAGGTTAGGTAAGGTTAGGTAAGGTTAGGTAGGTAAGGTAATTATTGAACTCGGCCTCGGTCTTGGCTTCAGACTCGACTACAACACTGTTTGGCATCGACTTGGCCTGGCATCGACTTGGCTTGACATTGAGTTGTCCTGACATCGAGTCGGCCACATCGAGTTGGGTCGCATCGAGTCGGCCACATCGAATCGTACCCAACCCGTGGGAACGGCGTTCCCTTACTTTTTTTGGTAGACGGAACGGCGTTCCCTCACTATTTCAAGTAAATCCGAACTTACAAATCTCTAACGTCATGAAATTTTAATTCCCATCCCTAGAAGAAATATGAGAAAGAATCATTAACTGTTTCATTTCTTTTAGCTTCGACTGAGGCAATGCTAGCCTATAAAGATGTGGTGAAACAGTCACCACGGCCTACCAGTTGTTAACTTTTTTTTAGTTAATCATTCCAGTTGTTAGCTATTTTTATTGATCGTACTGGATGTCATATATCTAATGACACTGGAAATACTGCATCTTCAACCTTGGAATATATCCTAATATCCAGTGCATATGACCTCAAAATATCCCTGAAATTGGTCAGATTTCAAAAGATTTCCCGGGGGGCTTACAGTGCCCCCGGACCCCCAGCTGTATGGGCTCGCCGCGCTCGCCATTGTCCCCCCCGCATCTGAGTAACACTTTCAAAATGCGTTCCCTCACTTCTTTATTTAGCACTACACCACTGGATATTTGTATATAGGACATTTTTTCGACCTTTACCTCTCTTGTAGAGTGAAATGTCTACCATGCAGAAATAGCAATCATCGTGGTGATTGATTTGCTTCCTCCAAATGCGAGGAATAGCAAATGGCATGCCTTTTCTGGTACCTCGCAGCAATCCTTCTAATGTGGAACGGCAGCTTCCACAGCAAAAGTGAGGTGCCCATGAATTTACCTTGATCGCCCACGTCGGGCTAGCATCATGAAAAAGAAAAACTATGGTATTTGTCATTTACCATTACTTATTCGGACTATAGTGGATTTAATTTTCCCAGAAGAGTTCCTTGTTCCATGCACGGTCTGTGTTTAACATATGAGTTTCTCAGGGGACCATTCTGAGTTTGTGTATATTAAACGGACGTGTTACGTGCCTTGAAAAGTGGACGCTCAATGTCCCGGTTGAGGTTTAAGTTTTTTTTTTTTGGCTAAAAATACAATAGTTACCCCCTTTTTCTTTGATTTATTCAATCCGAAGTGAATGCAACGAGTCTTTTACTTATATAGAGGTTCTGAATGTAGTTGGACTAGGCTTGCTTTAAACCCTAGATCCATGTCCCAAAGCTGGATCCTGTCTGCTTTGCAGATAGCTGGTGAGGGAAGCTATATTTATGGGATCTCTTTGCGAGAGACCCGTTGCCCACGTCGGGCTAGCATCATGAAAAAGAAAAACTATGGTATTTGTCATTTACCATTACTTATTCGGACTATAGTGGATTTAATTTTCCCAGAAGAGTTCCTTGTTCCATGCACGGTCTGTGTTTAACATATATATATATATATATATATATATATATAGGTACAGGGTGTCCGAGAATTATCTGTACAAGTTTTGGCTGTTATTAAAAGTCAACCATGAAGTGTAGAAATTCCAGTTTGTCCCATTTTACAGAGAATCTCATTAAGTTTTTTCTGATACCAAGTTTTGACAAGTTTTTTAGAAATTCCAGTGTGTCCGAAAATTATCTGTACAATTTCATCTTTTAATAAAATTCTTGATAACACACGTAAAATTCTTAAACAAGATATTTAGAATCTGTATTTTCAAAAGTTTCTTTTATTGAAGTAACGTTGTTACAAACATTCGATATGTGCACCATCAGTGATTCGCAAAACATCCAATCGATAATCCAAATGTTGCCATGTACGCTGCAGCATATCCACATCAATTCGCTCAAAAGCAGCTGTGATTCTTGCTTTTAAATCATCAATGTCTGTCACCCGCGTAAAAAAAAGAAAAAACTTGTCAAAACTTATTATCAGAAAAACTTAATGAGTTTCTCTGTAAAATGGGACAACACTGAAATTTCTGCCCTTCATGGTTGACTTTTAATAACAGCCAAAAATTGTACAGATAATTCTCGGACACCCGGTATATATTTTGCTACCCGGCTGCATATCAAACTTGGTTTTATTAAGCAATTCATCAAAGCTTTGGATGCTGAAAGTGATGCTCTTTATCATATACGTTCAATGTTTCCCAAACTTTCTGAAGCTAAAATCAAGGGAAGAATATATACAGGGTGGGCCGTAAGTTTCCATACATAGGAAAAATAAACATTTTTTTATGGACAACCATTTTTATTTATATAATATGCTCTACATGGTTGCCATTGTTTTGAAAACACATTTCAATACGTGTTCCCCACTGTTGATGAACACGCATTAGCACAGTTGACGTTATGCTTGTAATGGCGTTGGTGATACGTTCCTTTAGATGATTTATGTCTCGTATCTTTTCCTGATACACCATGGCCTTCAAGTGCCCCCAAAGATAGAAATCAAGGGGGGTGAGATCTGGGGATCTGGGAGGCCACTCCACAGGACCACGCCGACCAATCCAAGCATCCGGAAACTGCTGATCCAAATACCGACGCACGTGAAGACCATAATGAGGTGGAGCTCCATCTTGCTGGAAGTAAACTGGGAAGTTACCTTCCTCGTTTAGCAGGGATGGGAAAATCTCTTCTTGCAACATGTTAAGATACCTTTCGGCATTAAGATTTCCACTGACAAAAATTGGTCCAATAATTCTGTCACCCCATATCCCGGCCCACACCATCACTTTACCGGCACCTTGCATCTTCGTCGGACTCAGCCAGTTAGGGTTAGCATTACTCCAATAACGTATGTTTTGCCGATTAACCTCTCCATTGACGTAAAAATTTGCTTCATCAGTAAACAAGATCTTACAACGCATATTCTTAGGGTATCTGAAACATAAAAACAAACGTTTAAATTTTCCTATGTATGGAAACTTACGGCCCACCCTGTATATATATATATATATATATATATAAACTTAGCGATTCTGTAATGATAGAAAGTTTGGAATGTGTCACAAGACTTCTGAAACTCGTAATTATGAACGTAATTTTCGAACCAGATGCCAGTGTGCCAACAGTGTGCTAACAATGTGCAAAACCTTTGTTTCAGTTCTTGTTAGAACTTCTTTTCTGAGTTTCCCGTTGTGATAAAACATTACATTTCTGATTATAAAATTTAGTCTGCAAATTATTAAAAACTTGAAAAATACGAAAATACAATATTTGCTGTCGTAATCGAATAGTAAAGCGATGCTTATGTAAGGCTGAGTTGATAACTCAGACTTACATAAGCATCGCATAGACTGTGACCATAATATAGATATTAATAATTTCTACCTCTTCTTAACGCTGATAACAGTGATAGGAGGAAATTGGTTGAATCCTATTTGAAAAAAAAACTTCGATAATTTTAATGTAAAAGAAAACGATATACTTTTCTTAGATTTTTTAACCACGTTTACTTATCTAAAGAATCTTCCATACGGTTTGTATCCAGATGTTTTTTTCCTGAAAACATTAACGCTCAATTGACATTCGGCGAGATGGAAGTTAGAAACTTGTCGATCAGACTTCAACTATATGAAAGAAATACGATTCGCGGATTTCGTGAGTATCTGACCGAAAACACATTTCCGGAAAAATTGCTGCATTTGAAACACGTTCTGAGTACTATTCCCATTTCTTCAAGTGGGTTCGATAAAATCCGTTGTTTTGTTCTCAAGGAATGTGACAGTTTGGCGTGCTCTGTGAGCAGGGGCTCCATCTTGTTGGAAAATATATTAAAATGTTTTACCACTATTGAAAAACTATATAGGGATATGGGTTGATTGCCTGTTACCCTCATCCGTTGGAAATTTCCAGCAGATTTCAGTGGAGAGTTAACGACAAAAGCCCTACGTTTTTTTGTTACAGAGTTATGTATGTGTAGATCTTCAAAGGACCTCTTTATGTATTGTTTTTAGTGGTTAATGTTAAATTTATTTGCCTTCGGTATTTTAGCGCTGCCTAATGGTAAAGAAAGAAATTGCCTTACATTTTTATTTCGTAGAGCCTCGCTTCTGTTCGTAGGACGCGACGATGTTTTTCGATGTAGGGCCGCGGTACGATGGAGTTACACAACGTGTTGATTTGATGTAATTAATATAAGCAGTCACTATATTTAAATTCCTGAAGGTATAGGCCTATCCTTTTGCGTTATTAGGTTTATATCACATGTTATTCACTCAGAACTTATAGGAAGATAAAGTACATCTTCCTTGCTTAAAAGCAGGGCTTAACATAAGCAAGCTCCGAGCGAGCCGCTAATATAATATATATATTCGTATTTTATTATTTGCTGAATTTGCAAAGTTCGTTGACTCTTCTCTCGAATTAATTTTCACGAGTCAGCAATGGAGAATTTTGAATACGAAATAATATATTTGGTTTTCTTGTTGTCATGCAGCCCCAATGCCTACATATGGGGTTCTATGGTTGTATGGCAATTATTTTCATTCCCAATAGGCTATGTCGCCAATCTCAAGGCAATTTTGTAGATATTTAATTCAATTAATTAATAATTTATATTTAATTAAGAAGTAAAGGTACCACATACGATACCATATTTAAACCTGTATAGTTTTTCCATAACCAGTCTGTCTAACTGATATTCGACGAATTAATGGTGAAAGATATACTTTCCAACAAGATGGAGCCCCTGCTCACAAAGAAAGCCAAACACCGTATTTTATCGAAACCAATATGTGGCTGACTAGTAGCCCCGATCTTTCACTACTAGATTATGGTTTTTGGGAAGCCCTGAAGTCCAAAGTTTACGTCCCTGGTACCAATATAAGAGACACAGATGAACTACGCGAAAGAATTCTGCTCGGCTGGGAGAAGGTGTTTGAACGATATGTAAACAAGTGTATTGATCAGCGGCGTCCACGTTTGGAACCCTGCTTGAGCAGGAAGGGGGACACATCGAGCAACTTCTCAATTAAGACGAACAACATGCTAAGGTAAGCATCTATGAAGGTTGGGAGCTCTAGTCCCCTTACTTTTTTTAATATGACAGTTTATCTCTGAGGGTCACTTTTTTTCTACCCACCCTATATATATATATATATATATATATATATATATATATATATACACACAAAAGGCGTTCATAAACGATTTAAACAATCTGATACGTTAATATTTTTCATATTAATAAGATATAAATCATGAAGTACATGTAAATGATAGAGCAACTAATAAAGTTTTTTTTTGTACAAGACCAAGGTTCTGAACATCCATAAACTACGAATCAGGATTAGGGATGCAATAGCGATGGGCGATGCTAGCATGCTTGAAGCACATGGCGTGAAATTGAATGTCGATTGGATGTTGTCCGGGCGATGAATGGCGCACATGTTGAAGTTTATTAAACATGCACGTAAAACTTTTGTAGGTTATTAAGTTATTATATTAATAAAGATTGAAATCGTTCAGATTTTTATGAACATATATATATATATATATATATATATATATATATATATATATATATATATATATATATATATATATATATATATATATATATATAAAGAAATAACAGGATCAAGACAGTGGCAAACATTCAATAAATTTAATTAGTTATCCAAGTGTCTCGGCAATGCGTTTGCCATCCTCACTGTAAATCTAAATTAGAAAGTCAAACTTTATAAAAATTAAAAAATTAAACTAGTAATACAATGACAAAAATTGAAAATATGAACTTATCAAACACTTACAAAGTAATACCAAAAGGAAGAGTAGACGTCTGCCCAAATAGCAGCGTACAAGAATGTACAAGAATGAGTAATTCTTTTAGTTGGCTGTTTGGATATGGGTACATTAGTTGGTTAAAATAAATTCATTATGAAGGACGAGTTACTCATTTATTGTTGGTTTTAATTCTAAAAATGTGTAATAAAATTCTAAAATCCTGAAGCCTGTAGGATTAATGTCGCATGACAGAATTTCAAATTTATTTGTGAGGAGCGGGCTGTCACGTTCAACACTATGATTTCTAATGGATGAATAAGGTGGCTTGACCAGGGGACGGTTTGTTCTAACAAATAAACACAAATGTTGAGACAAATGCATCTAAAGTGAAACTGCGCGTGCCCAATATACGTGGCCTTAAAGCAATCGCACGTATATTGCTTAATAAAATTTGGACATATATTCTGAGAGTCTATCTTTAAATGTAAAGAAATTTTAAATTTCCAAGGGGTTAATAAGGGGAAATCTAAATTTAATTTGAGGGTAATACATTTTTAAAAATTTACTAAATTCATTACGAGTACGGAGAAAAATATAACCCGAGAATGGACGTGTAACGTATCTTACTTTTTTTTCTAGTTTAATACGAGGGGATGTGTCACAAAAGATGTTTTTATGCAGGAATGAGGGGCCAAGGGCGAATGCGGCGATATTCTTGCATATCTCTCTGATTCTTGGTCATCCTTCTTACGGGATTTCAGTGAAACTTTTGCTATTGCGCTAGACATATCGAAAGCTTTTGATGGAGTATAGCACAAATTTTTAATTTCGAAACTGCCCTCCTTCGGTTTCTATCCTTCTATCTGTGTCTTCACGTCTAATTTCTTTTCTGGCCGATCTATGTCCCTCTCAACAGTCACTCCATGATTCGCGTCGGGTGGCTATGGAGCACCTGACCTCTGATCTTTCTGCTATCTCTGATTGGGGCAGAGAAAACATTGTGACTTTCAATCCCTCAAAAATTTAGTTTCTCCATCTGTCTACTCGTCACAGTCTTCCACACGTCTATCCCTTTACCTTCAACAACGCACAACTGAATCCTTCCACTTCTTTTAACATTCTTGGCGTTTCCTTTTCTGGTGATCTTTCCTATAATAATCTCATATATTCTCTTTCCATAACAGCTGCTAAGAGGTTAGGTGTGATGTACCGCCTCTGAAGTTTCTTCACCCATGTTCAATTGCTGTCTTATTCGCCCCAATATGGAATATGCTTCTCATGTATGGGGTGGCTCAACCCACACGCCCGTACTTGACTGAGTTGAATCAAAGGCTTTTCGTCTCATCAATTCCAAGCCTCTTACTAACTGTCTTCAATCTTCGCCGCAATATTGCCTCACTCTCTCTTTACTATCGCTATTATAACAGACACTGCTCCTCTGAACTCTCTAACTGCATGCCTCCTCCTTTAAGGAGAGCATGCAACACCAGACTTTCTACACATTCTCATTCTTTTTCTGTCCAACTCTCTAACGCAAGGGTTAATCGGTATTTTCAATCTTTCATCTACTCAACTGGTAAACTCTAGAACAATCTTTCTCAATCCATCTTTACCCCTGTGTATGACCTCCATTCTTTCAAACGCACAGTGTGTCTAGGCATCTCGAAAACCTTGGACCTTGATTTTGGCTCTCTTCTTCTTCTATGGGAGGAAGGGGTGCGGGACCCTCCATTGAGGAACTCATACTGACGATCTGAAAGAAGATTGTGAGAAGAGAGGTGTTTGAGAATCTTCTTATTAAAGATAGATTCAAAAACTTTAGAAAGACAAGGAATCAAAGCAATTGGACGATAATTATACGGTTGAGATGTTGATTAAGAACCTTTTAATTGATTGTCAAAGACTTGAGCAGAATATTTATTTATAAAATAAGGTCTTAAAAATTTAAACACCAAAATATAGAGGACGTCGTCGAGAGTAATTTAATGTAAACATCGAACAAATTCGTCTACTACAAAAAAGCTTAAAGCAATGTTTATTTGGAGAAAAAGTTGTTCAACTGAGCTATATGTCCACGTGACGCTTTTCGGAGCTTATTCGTCAAGAGTTTTAAGCTTCACCCAGCGTCAAGCCTCTTGTCGGTCTAACGCAAACACAACATTTTGGCTAATTTACAATTTGTGTTGTGTGAAAAATTTTTCACAGTCGGTCTTTTTTGAGTGCAAGTCTTTTTTGAGTGCATAATAATAAACCTCAAACAGAACAAGACAAGAATAACAGGCAAAAAAAGTATACAGTATATATATTTGCGTTTAAAATTTATAGTTAAAAATTCAAAGTATTTAGCTGCAACTTTCAACATGTATAGGTCAACATGTTAAAAGCTGACGCTAAATACTTTTCGTTTTTTAACTTTGAATTTTTAACGCCAAATGATTTTTGTCTGTTATTCTTCTGTTCGTTTTAAGGGTTATTATTATTCACAAAAAAGATTTGCCTTTTTGCAGGACACTTTTTTCAGAATGGTTAATGACAACAGTTATTCTTTTTTATCTTAGCTTTTTAAACGTTTATATATACTGTATATATATATATATATATATATATATATATATATGGGATGAATTTCACAATAAAACACGTGAAATGAATGAATGCTGAAAACCCACAAGGAAAAAGAAAAAAAAAGAAAAACGATTCCAAGGCCTTTCGTGTATTCAAAGCTACACCTCGTCAGGTAGCTTTGAATACACGAAAGGCCTTGGAATCGTTTTTCTTTTTCCTTGTGGGTTTGCAGCATATATATATATATATATATATAAAATTTAGGGTGGTCCACAACAGCGTTTTTTGGAATTTTAAATTTGGTCACATCTGCCCTTATTCTATTCCCCCACAAGAATAAACGTGCCAATTATCTTTGCTCTAGGACCTTTTTATGCACTCGCTCAAAATGAAACCATTTGAATAATGACTTGACAATTTATGACTATATTATATATATATAATATATATACATATATATATATATATTATATATTAATATATTATGAAATTACAACAGCGGAACAAATAATGCACACAGTTGAAGATCTTTAGGTCTTCCTGAGACTAGTTTTAGTCGGCTCTTTGAATTTCTTCGGTGCTGAGCGACTGCGCGGAGAAGGTACTGCTTTTGAGCCGTGATTGTGCTGTTGAAAGCCTTAATGAGCGCAACTCCTCTTTCTGCGCAATCGTTAACCACTGCCATCTTCTCTACACGTTCCTTCATTCCTTGGTAAGCTGGATCTGTGTTCCAATCATTTGGTGTCTTGGACAGGAATGATTGCGCCTGTTCACTTCCGTGCTGCATGACGAGGTTGAAGAAGATTGCTGAACGTTTGGTGGCATAGAATTCCAAGGGATTGCTCGAGGAGAACGTTTTTCCTTCCACGCGCTTTAGTCCTTTTCTTTTTTCGGGAACAGCTACGATGTTGTGAGCAATCCTCTCCTTCGTGGACGCGTGAATTCGAGGATCAAAGAGTGCCAAGGGGATTAAGTGCTCAGAAATGAACCACAAATGGCGCTTCATCGCGGCAAATGCCGCGTCGTTCGTCTTTCCTGGGTGAGCTTTCAGCTGGCGCAAGAAAGTGAGGTCATTCAATGGAGCCATGTATGCAACACTGGCCTCGTTCCAGTAGCGGCCGTAAAGGAGCGTGATAAACAGGCTTATTTCCTCGATGTTCCGTTTCTCGGTCTGAAGCAAGGTGAATTGATCTCTGAATAGGAACACCTTGAGCGTGTAAATGGCCTTGGCCATCCATCGCGCATGGTGCATGGCTCCAGGGCTTCGAATTCTCACAGGACCGTCAAGCTTCCCTCCCAAGAAAAGGAGGCAGAGAAGCATCAGTTCATCATAGTCGTCCCGCTGGCTCTTCTTCTTGACAGCCTCCTTGTAGTAGGAGACCATTTCCTTCCTCTGCTCTGCTGTTTCAATGAACAGGCTGTCGGGTGCACTCTCGAACTTGCTGCGATCAATGAAAACCCAGTGCTGCTTGAAGCGCTTGATTAGGCCAATTTCAGGTCTACTGGATGTTCCGAAACAAGCACCGAAGGCCGCAGCAAGGACGACTTCTACCACGTGGTGTCGGCAAGCGATCCACACCAGATCAATACCCAACTCCTTTTCAATGAGAGTACAAGCTCCAGCATGAAGTCCCGTGTTGGACGCAGTTGTATCAAAAACAAGACCTCGAACGTTGCCCCTCAAAGACCAGTCGTCCACAAGCTTCAGGCACGCCTGAGCCTGAGATGCTCCAGTTGCAGCAGCTACCATTGGAACTCCAAGGAGATTCTCTTCCCCGTTATCAGTTACAAGCACAGCCACACGGTCCACCACCTCTAACCCATGGGAGATATCTGTAAGCAGCTTACTATCTCAGTGCAAAAGAAGGGGCTCATGGGTCTTGAAAGTGGCCTGATTTTCGCGGCACACCGCTTCACGTGTACATTGTCTCACGCGACGAATGGTGCTGCGTGAGATTGACACTTCGTCCAAGTTGTGCCCCAGCGATTTCATAGTTGCTGCGACCACTGCCATTCTTTTCCTGTCACTGATGTTGTGGCGATCCAAGGCTAAGGAAATGTCAGGCGTGATCACAGACTTCAATCGCTTAGGAGTGGAACGTTTTCGTGCTGACTCCTTAAAAACTACAGTATCTGAATCTGATGATTCAGATGTGCTTGAACTAGAAGCCTCCAGTTCTCCCTGGGACCATCTCGCATCCGCCTCGCGCTTGGCCTTCTTCTCTCGGTTCATCTCCGCCTCACACCGAATCCTCTTCCTCGTTTGTTGGTCAGCCATTTTCTTGTCAATCTGGCCAAAGCTGGAGGAAATGGGATTATCGAGCTGAGCGACAAGGAAGTTCTTGTCCTCCTCATTCATCATGGTCTCGATGGCGTCATGACGTGAAAGATCGAACACATCGTCAAGGTCTCCGCGAAATATGTCCTCCTTCATTCTGTAGGATGGGAAATTCTTTGTGCGGTTCTTCTTCAGCCCCTTGTATTGCTCGTACAGTTTCAGGAGCTTCTTCTCAGCGTATCTGGTATCCGTCATTGGAACGTTTGCTTTTGTCCAAAACGGGATCAAAGCCTCAATGGTCATCACAGCACTGTTATAATCTGTCTTTCTCTCCTCCAGATGGTGGAACATGAATTTCCGGAGGACTTGAAGCTTGGTAGGGAGTCCTGCCCTAGCTAACTTCTCCTCCGCCTTCCCTAGTAACCACACCTCACTGCTAGACCGTGTTTTTGATTGCTTCGGCGGCATTTCTACACATTCCTACAAAAGAAGAAGCCAAATTTAGTCATACTATAGTAATCAGTCATTAGTGAGACACGTCATGCATGATTGAGCGACCTCTTAACGAGACCGTAGACCAACCATACTTCACATAGTTATTCACACTAAGTGTAGGAACAAAAGCAACAATGACCCAAAAGTGAAATCTCAGATGCTAAATTTTCTCTATGCTTGTGAACCACCCTAATATATATATATATATATATATATATATATATATATATATATATATATATATATATATATATATATAATATATATATATATATATATGTATATATATTAGCCTACCGAAACGACAGTTTTCACTGACATGAAATGTTGGTTTTTTCCTCTGAGGCGTCGAAGCGGGAAAGGACAAATAAAAGTCCGAAGAGTTTACAGTTCAACTACTATATTGGAATCAAAATCGGAACAGAATACAACTTCCTCCCGAAAAGATAATCTTCCACCAAAGGAAAGGATAGCTTGATAAATACGCAGAAGGAGTCAGTCATAGCTCAATTTTGGAAGATGTAACATCTCCACCGAAATCCTTCTTCGTCATGGGTCTATTTGTACGTGTATCATTTTTCTGTATTTAGTTCTAAAAGCCTTCTAAAATTCATTCGTGCATTCATTGTAATTTGTTCACTTATCTTTCATTTATATTATGTGTGTCGTCCTTCATTGTTAATCGCCTCTGATTCTTGTAACAAGATCATTGGCATTTAATTCTGGCAGTTTAATCACTGTAATTTGGATACTCCGATACTGTAATTTAAGCAATTGTATCTATCGTATATTTTGTATCATAACTACCGTATTTTGTTAATTATTGTAACAAATTTATCTTTTATTATTATGAAGCAAAAAAACGCAGAACTTATCCTTTACCTTCATTATCCATTTGACAATATTTGGTGGCCCTAATTGTTAATTAAATAACTACTTCATTTATTATTTCTTAACCCTATAAAAATTATGGTTCCCAATACCAAAGCAATAAATTGTTAACCAATAACGTCTAGATATAAAATGGTGAAGCCTGGCGTGAACATCGAATACCGCTCTGCAATGAAATTGTTGCGAAATGTTTTTTTGAACTGATCTTAGTTACTCATTTTATTTTCCGATACATTTATTTCGATACTCATTTTATTACAGTACCGTAACAGGCAGAACTACCATTCCTCACCGTCAGAATAACTCCTTCCACTTCACGGAGGTTCCTACATTCGTCGGTAACAGGCCTACTGCAGATTGAATTCTTTCGGTTTCGAGAAAAGGTTTCTGTACTCTCCACCACCATGCACACCTTTTCCTCTGCAAACAGATGGGAGGACATTAGCCACGCTGACGAAAAATAGGCCAAACCTGCAATAGGGCGAGAATCCTCTCCGACGGGTCCTAGGGGCGACAGGTACCAGCGCTACACTTAAGTAACTTCGCTTCGCCATTCACGGCGTCACTAACCCTTTACCGCCGATTGAGCCAAATACGTACCGTTTCAAATACACGCATTTAGATTTAACCCGACAAAAAAGTTCGTCTTTAAAGGGCTAATACTCGCCATTGTCAATGCTTCGTCAATCTACTCACGGCTCATCCAGGACCGCCGAAAGAAGAAAGTGGGTAAATTTGTACTGGCGGGGGTTGCCTCATGTCTCCCGGGTAATTCCCTCGCAATCCAAATTGAAATTTTCTATTATGATCCGTGAATATGCAAGGTGTCTCCCTCAAAATATTACGATGTACCGTTTCAGTACAATTTACAGGTATGAATTCAGAGTAAAATTTATTTCAAACAGGCAAATGAAACATTTTGAAATTTCGGAAAACACTGCGTACGTGACAAAATATCCGTTCGTCTGTCCGTTGATCGCGAAACTTCCCTCGTCAGTTTCTGAAGCAAAATTTTAGATAAAATTTATTTGTTTTAATACACAAACCTTTGCCAGCGTATTTGTTGTTTATAAGGCATTTTGCCTTTTCTTTGTATATGACCTTAAAATTATATCCTATTTCCTCTCTAAGAGAGTTCAATTGAATTTCCTCTTTTAAAAAGTGACGCTTTATTTTGGTTCGTTATGAATTTGGAAATAATTGTCAATTTCACCTCTTTACAATGTCATTCCCGAATCTGTAAAACTTTTTTTTATGTAAAGATTGAATGTGATAATTAGTGAAGTGAGCTTTGCCCGACTCGTCATCAGCTACCTAATTAATTTTATCACTAATTATTACGCAAAAACCTTCCTTTCAAATATGGAAAAAGCGAAGCAGAGGAAAGAAGTTTTAAGTTAATAAAATGTCCGCCATACTTGTTTGCAGCTGACTCCATCTTTGTAAACAGTTAAAAATATTTTTCTCAACACATTTTTAATATCATTAATAATAATGATAATTTATTTATACTCGTTTTTCTTAAGCAAATTTTTGATGTTTAGAGGTGCTTCGTCCGTTTTTGGTATAATTTTTTTAAAATTCGGATATTTAGAAATGATAATTGGCTTTAACAATGTAAATTACAGGAAATCATTCGATAGGGATACGGAGTTGATCACAAGAAGAAATGGATATAAATTGAAAATCAAAAGTGTTTATGAGTAATTTTGGGAAGGAATTCTTTTCATATAAACTTAAACTTATAATTCAATTTAAATTCCTTAAACTTTCATACAATAGACATTTCGTTGTTAGACAATTCATTGAACATTTCCTGAGACATTTCAGATTAGGCTTTCTAACTGTTTAAAAAAATGTGGACAATTTAGACATTTCAAAATTTACAAAATTGAGGCAATGTATCATTTAACGAAACCTCTATTTCTATTCAGTGTGTTTAATGTAAAAATTGGAATAAGTATGTCATAATTCAATAGAAAATTTAATCATATTTTTGGGATTTCCATTCTGTACTTAATATCTTTTTTTATCTGTTTTTATTATTTAATATTCCGACACAAGTATGGATAAGAAATAATATCGTATCTTATATGGAACATTTATTTACTTCCGCTTCACTTCTAATAAGTTAATCAGGGATATTCTTCAATGGAATATTTCATCCACTTTTCCTGAACATCACTTTTCATATTCTGCTTACTCTCTCTCTCTCTCTCTCTCTCTCTCTCTCTCTCTCTCTCTCTCTTTATCGGCTTTGCATATCATTTTCTATAAAATTACCATCTGTTCATTCTTTATTCATGTACAACTTTTGAAATAAGGATTTAAAATTTTTTTTAGTTCATTTCAGCACGAAAATAGCTGAACAATTCATTTTACGCTCCACGAAATACCCCCAAAATGTAACACAATAGCTTTAGTTCCAAAGTTGAGAACTCAACTATATCCGTGAATGTATGTGAAACATAATAATCGTAAGAATTACTGATAAATATCACAGAACGAATTACTTCGTTAAGAGAAAATGTTGACTCGGAGATCATTTAGAGTTTTAGCCATTAAAAAAATATGTAAGTATAGAATGATATGTAAAACTGATGCTGTTCATTATCAAGTACACAGAACATTGTTTACGCTTTCCTCACTATTTCATTTTCTCTGTTTCTCTATTGTTTCAGGAAGCTCGTGATGCTGGAGCCACCTTTATAACACGTTCATGGGTTGCCAAAAAGTTGCGAAGAAGTGAGGACTTCGTCAAAAGAAATTGGAATAAAACTTTGAATGAATGTGAAATGGATGCAAGAAAAATCTGGGCGCCCAAATTTGCCACTCTCTCAGGAAACAAAGGAATCATTGAAAGCGGTACGCGTAAGCGAAAAAACAGCTGTGCTAAACTTTCTAGAGAGATCGAAGTGTTGAGAGGAAAGATCGTTAGTGGTAAGATCATTTGACTGTACCGTCATAGGCAAGGTTTAAAGCCTTGGCATGAACTTCTAAAGCCAAGAAAAACTCAACTTAACATCGATGACAGAATGTGGTTTGCCCATTATCTTCAAGATTGGGATGTGGATGATTTCATGCATTTAGCTGTCTCCGATGAATTTTTTGTTTACGTAACACGTCGGCCTAACTACCAAAATGATCGAGTGTGGGCCACAACACCAGATGAAATCGATGACAATGAACATTATCGCGAATTATTAAAAAGTTCAGACTGTGTTGGTGTGTTTGTTTTAGTCACTGCAAAGAAGCTCATGTGGGTGCTGACAAGCCAAATGGTCAGAGTTGGGATGGACAGTATTTTCGTGATATTATTCTATCCCAGCATGTCATTCCTTTTCTAAGAAACCCAAACAATGTTATGGATGTCGATCAGGTCACACTTCTGCACGATAAGGCCCCTTGCTTTAAGGCATTAGCCACTCAACAGTTGTTGCGGAACCATGAGATCCATTTCTTTGGAAATGAAGAGTGGCCAGGAAATTCTCCTGACCTGAACGTCTGTGATCACATTGCATCAGTTATAAAGGACAAGGTTGAATGTCTCTTGTTTCAAGAACCTGCAGCAAATAGATTTTCGAAGGATACAATGACGCAACACATTGAAACTGTTTTAGCAAATTTGCGTAACGATCAAGATCTATTCACGTTACTTTTGGCAAGCTACCCAAAGCGAATTCAGGCTGTCTTGGAAGCCAATGGCGGGAACACCAAGTTTTAATTGTTTCTCATTAAATGCAGGATTAAATTCTCTTTTGTAAGGTATGTTTAGTTTTACTGTACCTCTAATGGTTTAGGCCATGGGCGGGGGGCTAAGGTTTATTGGAGCCCCGTATATTGTCTTAGATTTGGTTCTCTCCTTTTAAGTTTTTTAATTAAATTCGAAGTCGTATAAGATTTTTAACGTTTTAATGTATTTACTTGCATCAAATAAGACTAATTAATTCTCGTAAACTGAGTTTTCTCCATTTATGAAGTTCTCACGCTCGAATGAAAGGAGATATATTGTTCATTATTCATTGTATAACCGTACAATGTTCGTAAATGTTGTGATGACACAAATTCGTACTATTTATATTAAGTATGTATCTTATTTCCTCTTTTTGATTCTTTCTTTCTATTCTTTATTTTATTCATTATAATTTCTTCGTATTTTATTTAAAAAGAGTTACCTGTATAAAAGAGTTGCCTCTATAAAATTAAATGCTTTCTCTAAAAACAAAACATTATATTATACGTTATTAAATCTGTAGAAAGACATTGTAATATTATATACAGTTTATGCACATCGTCTTGAGAAAAGACGTTGGCAGTTATGGTACTTCCTTAAATTTCGTCAGTAATCGGTTTTGTTTTTTTGCCCTTTTCATCAAAATTTGCCACCCTGAAAACCAAAAGATCATTTCAGTTTACAATATTGTGCGTACGCAATCTCTATAAAAACTAGTAATGTCAGTGTTTTATCTACTGTCTCTGTTGAAATGAATGAACTGGTATATGAATTTTTTTATTTTAATTCATCAAAATATCTATTCAAAATAAATAATTATTTAAATGCCTTTATTATATTTTTCATTTTGTTGCATCTTCCTCACCCATTTCTTTTTTCGGGTTTAGTCCACTTTACACTAAATTGTAGGAACTCCCACAAAATTGATGTTTTCTTATTGTGATTTATATAATATTGACAATGTATGTTGCAATTTCCTTTATTCACACTTGTTGGATTTCATAAGTGTTTTCCATATTTTAAACGTAGCAATATTACCTTATTTTGTAATATCTAATTTTTCTCATATATATATATATATATATATATATATATATATATATAAGATGTTCTAAAATTAAGTAGTAAACTTTTATATGTCTGCCGATAAATAGTCGGATGTTCTTTCCTGCTTCGACGCCTCATAGGAAAAAACTAACATTTCATGACAGTGAAAACTATCGTTTCAGTAGGCTAATATATATATATATATATGTGTGTATGTATAAACGTGTAGAAAGCTAAGATAAAAAAGAATAACTTGTTATTAACCATTCTGAAAAATGTGTCCTGCAAAAAGGCAAATCTTTTTTGTGTGAATAATAATAAACCTTAAAAAGAACAGAAGAATACCAAAAATCATTTGGCGTTAAAAATTCAAAGTTAAAAAACGAAAAGAATTTAGCGCTAGCTTTTAACATGCAGGCCTATACATGTTAAAATTGTTTTAAACAAATTTTGCGCAATATACATTTTATAAGATGGTCTCCATTTTATTATTACCAACTGTGAAATATTTTCACAAAACACAAATTGTAAACTAGCCAAAATGTTGTTTTTGCGTTAGACCGACAAGAGGCGTGACGCTGGGTGAAGCTTAGAACTCTTGAAGAATAAGCTCCGAAAAGCGTCAGGCGGACATGAAGCTAACTCAGTTGAACAACTTTTTCTCCAAATAAACTTCGCTTCAAGCTTTTTTGTAGTAGACGAATTTGTTCGATGTTTACATTAAATTACTCTCGACGACATCCTCTATATTTTGGTGTTTAAATTTTTAAGACCCTATTTTATAAATAACAAATATTCTGCTCAAGTCTTTGACAATGAAATAAAAAGATTCTTAATCAACATCTCAATCGTATAATTATCGTCCAATTGCTTTGATTCCTTGCCTTTCTGAAGTTCTTGAATATATCCTTAATAGGAAGATTCTTAAACACCTCTCTTCTCACAATCTTCTTTCAGATCGTCAGTATGGGTTCCTCAAGAGAGGCTCCCGCACCCCCTCCTCCAATAGAAGAAGAAGAGAGCCAAAATCAAGGTCCAGGGTTTCCGAGATGCCTAGACACACTGCGTTTGAACGATTGGAGGTCATACACGGGGTAAAGATGGATTGAGGAAGATTGTTCTAGAATCTAGAGTTTACCGGTTGAGTAGATGAAAGATTGAAAATACCGATTAACGCTTGCGTTAGAGAGTTGGACAAAAAAGGAATGAGAATGTGTAGAAAGTCTGGTGTTGCATACTCTCCTTAAAGGAGGAGGCATGCAGTTAGAGAGTTCAGAAGAGCAGTGTCTGTTATAATAGCGATAGTAAAGAGAGAGTGAGGCAATATTGCGGCGAAGATTGAAGACAGTTAGTAAGAGACTGGGAATTGATGAGACGAAAAGCCTTTGATTCAACTCAGTCAAGTACGGGCGTGTGGGTTGAGCCACCCCATACATGAGAAGCATACTCCATACAGGGGCGGATAAGACAGCTACTGAACGGAGGTGAAGAAACATCGGAGGCAGTACAGCACGCCTAACCTCTTAGAAGCTGTTTTGGAAAGAGAGTATATGTGATCTTTTTAGGAAAGATCACGAGAAAAGGAAAAGCCAAGAATGTTAAAAGAAGAGGAAGGATTCAGTTATGTGTTGTTGAAGGTAAAGGGATAGTCGTGTGGAAGACTGACGAGTAGACAGATGGAGAAACTAAATATTTGAGGTATTGAAAGCCACAATGTTTTATCTGCCCCAATCAGAGATAGCAGAAAGGTCAGAGGTCAGGTGCTCCATAGCCGCCCGCCGCGAAGCATGGAGTGACTGTTGAGAGGAACATAGATCTACCAGAAAATAAATTACACAGCTCAACAAAAAAAAATTTGCTTCGTTGCCAAGGAAATTCGTACGAATTTAGGGTATTTTGGGGTTGCTGAATTCCAAAATGAAAGTAGTTTTTCCGATTTGGCTCTAGTTCTTGAGATAATGAATACCCTCAATTAATAGGAAACGTAACCATAACGCGTGCATATGGGACACTACCGGAACATTCTAAATGGTGAGACCGAATAAAATGCCATTATGTATTTCATGTGTTTACTTTTGTATGATTTGAGACAATTTCAATGCGATTAAGTAGGCTCCGCCTGAACATTAAATTTTTTGCATTTTTACGTGTTTCAATGGGGTACCAATTATCTCATAAATTAGAGCAAATCTAGCAAAACCGATGTCATATTCGGAATCAGCACCACAAAGTTACCCCAAAATCACTCTAATATGATTGGCAATAAAATGAGTGTTGACCAGTGTTAGAGATGAAAACACAGATAGAAATATAGAAACCGAAGGAGGGCAGTTTCGAAATTAAAAATTTGTGCCACACTCCATCAAAAGCTTTCGATATGTCTAGCGCAATAGCAAAAGTCAGAGAGATATGCAAGAATATCGCTGTATTCGCCCTTGGCCCCTCCTTCCTGCATAAAAACATCTTTTGTGACACATCCCCTCGTATTAAACTATAAAAAGAAGTAAGATACGTTATACGTCCATTCTAGGGTTATATTTTTCTACGTATTCGTAATGAATTTAGTAAATTTTTAAAAATTTATTACCCTCAAATTTTACATTTCTCTACATTTAAAGATAGACACTCACAGAATATATGTCCAAATTTTATTTAGAAATATACGTGCGATAACTGTAAGACCACGTATATTGGGAGCGTGCAGTTTCAGTTTAGATGCATTTTTTCCAACATTTGTGTTTATTTGTTAGAACAAACCGTCCCCTGGTCAAGCCACCTTAATCATTCATTAGAAATCATAGTGTTGAACATGACACCCGCTCCTCACAAATAAATTTGAAATTCTGTCATGCGACATTAATCCTACAGGCTTCAGGATTTTAGAATTTTATTACACATTTTTAGAATTAAACCAAAAATAAACGACAGTAACTCGTCCTTCATTATGAGTTTATTTTAACCAACTAATGTACCCATATCCAAACAGCCAACTAAAAGAATTACTCATTCTTGTACATTCTTGTACGCTGCTATTTGGGCAGACGTCCTCTCTTCCTCTTGGCATTACTTTGTAAGTGTTTGATAAATCTTATACTTTTAATTTTTGTAATTGTATTACTAGTTTAATTTTTAAATTTTTATAAAGTTTGACTTTCTAATTTAGATTTACAGTGAGGATGGCAAATGCATTGCCGAGACATTTGGATAACTAATTAAATTTATAAAATGTTTGCCACTGTCTTGATCCTGTTATTTCTTTATATATATATATATATATATATATATATATATATATATATATATGACTTGACTTACTGACTTATGTCCCATCTGGAGGTCCCCAGGTTGGGTCCCGTCTGATGCGTCGATACTTTTCCCACTCGCTCCTGTCTCTGGCCAGTTCCACTCGCTCTCGCCAGCTTAACTCGCTGCTCTTTCTCTGCATCGTCTTCAACCATGTTGTTCTAGGTCGTCCTCTTGGTCGTGTTCCGTGAGTTCTAGCATACAATAGTCTTCTTGGCAGCCTTCCTCCCTCCATACGTTCGACATCACCAAACCATCTTCTTTGTGTGTCATTGGTTCTCTCGACTATGGTGACATTCATATCTGTTAGGTTTCTGACGTGTTGATTTGTTAATCTGTCATACCATCTTATGTTACTGATTCGTCTCAAACAGTACATTTCGAACGCAAGTAGCTTTTTCTTCTCTTTCTGTTTTAATACCCAACTCTCTGCCCCATAAACTGCTGTTGGTAATACTGTTGCTTTGTATAGTCTCACTTTCAAACTTTGAGATATCTTTCTGTCTTTCCATATCTTCGAGAGTCTATTCATTGCTACATGTCCAAGCTTCAATCTTTCTTGCACTGTACGATATGTCTCTCTATCTTGTGTAAACCAAACTCCCAGGTATTTGAACTCTTCAACCTGTTCTATTCTTCCTGTTGTTAAATTCACCTCGACATCTTCTCTTGTTCGTCCGAATTTCATCACTTTTGTTTTATTTACATTTATTTTTAGATTGCACTTTATACACTCTACTTCCAATAGACTCGTCATTCGTTGTAGTTCATCTACGGTTTCGGCCATCAGCACAATGTCATCTGCGTACCGGAGATTATTAATAGTATCTCCTCCAAGTTTCGGACCCCCCTCGAAGTCGCCCAGTGCTTCGCTCATCACCATTTCTAAGAACAAGTTAAAGAGATGCGGTGACAGCGGGCATCCTTGGATAACTCCACTATCAGTCGAGAAACTCTCTGTCGTTATTGTTCCCTTTTTGACTCTAGCACTTGTGTTTCCGTACACTCTTCCTATAGTGTCTACTATCGACTCCTCAAATCCATATCGTCTCAGTACTTGTATCATATCATTTCTCCATACCGAATCAAATGCTTGTTTGAAATCAATGAAAACACAATACAGGTCTTTACCATGTTCCCACATTTTCTCCAAAACTTGGCTGAAACTAAATATTTGGTCTGTAGTCCCTCTTCCCGGTCGAAATCCAGCTTGCTCTTCACCCAACACCCTCTCTTTTCTCATGTGCATTCTATTTTGTATCACTTTGACCAATACCTTATATGCATGTGGTAGTAGGCTAATTGGTCTGTGATTGCTACATAACGATGTGTCACCTTTCTTGTGGATTGGTACAATTATGCTTTGTTCCCAGTCCTCTGGTATGGCTTCTCCATTCATTATGCGTTGATTTAATCCATTAAGCCATTTTGCAACTGGTTTTCCTCCTGCCTTTAGTAATTCAGCTGTGATAGCATCGACACCGTGTGCTTTTCCGTTTGGTAATGACGCTATCTGTTTTTCTGTCTCATCTATCACTATTTCAGGCGATTGATCTCTGTCAGCCTCCGTCATCAATTCTGGGTACAGTCTTCCGTCAATTTGAGTGTTATTCCCGGATAGCACTCCTTGGTAGTATTCTCTCCATATTTTCTCCACTTCTGTAGGTAGAGATGTTTTCTGTCCTACTTCATTCTTAACTATAAGGTCCTCCGAAAATTAAAAGATGTTGAAAAAAGCTCATAAAACTTTGCTCCCCGGGCTTCTTTTCATTCTTGTATATCATATTAATGCCAGAAAAAAATATTACTACATTGAAACATACTAAGCCTTGCCACCAGGCAGGTGAAAAATATGCTTTATTGAATTAATTTATTATACTTCATACTTACATTTTTTTTTTTTTTTCAGATTTACCTATCATAAATAGCGTATCTATTAAATAAATCGTAGTTTTATTTGAGTTCATATAAACTTAAATAATTATAACAAAATTTAATACTTATTTTTTTGTCAAGAAGAGCAATAATTAATTACTTTTCAATGGCAGACGGAAATGGTAATAATAATGAAGATGATCCAAATAAAAAATCAAAGGATAATTCAAATATTTCCTTAAGAAAAGATTATATAATATGGCTAATAGAAAAGCCTATCGAAAAACTCTCTGATGTTCGAATCCCAACGAAGGGGGACATTTTACGCTATTTTTTCTACCTAAAAGATGGACCAATGAAGAAAGAGAAATTTAGAAATTTTAACGGTATAATTGCTGAAAAAGTATTAAAAGATACAGAAAAGCAGTGGATGAAATCAGGAATCGAAACACAACGTAAAAACAAAGTCAAGAAAAAGATTTTAGACCTTTACGATAATTATAGGACACTCCAAAAAAAGAAAGGTTCCAATTCCAACAAGGTAAAGGAAGAAAATGTTGTTAGAGACCTTGACTCCTATTTTTTTATTGCCCATAAAGATGCTGAACGCAGAGTTCAGACTGATCGGTTGAGGACGACAGAACAGAAAAAAAGAGGATATTGATTTCATAAATGCAATGAAAGAGGGTAGAAAAGTTCTTTTGGGATCCGAAGATAAAAAGTATTCAAAAAAGGTTCAAGCTAAAGGGAATAGAGAAGAGAATTTCACTTACAGAATGGAGACATACATGCGAAGAAGAGAGCTACAAGAGGCTTCAACTAGCGAACTTAACGATGAGATAGACATTGTTGATGAATATTATTTAGAACTAGATGATAATGATAATGATGAAAATGCGATTTCAAATTCTGATAAAAAATCAAAAAGAAAGCGTTCGAAAACTATCACACTAGAACTTCCACGAAACCCATTCAAAAGTAAAAAAACTATCTGAAATGGCTGATCGTTTAAATTTATCTTCTGGACAAAGAACTGCATTTATGGCTGCCATCACAACAGAAGGGGGAGTTGATTTTGAGAATATCACGTTGTCTAAAACAAGTACGAGGACAGCAAGTAAAATAGTGCGGCAAGAAAAAGGCGAAGAAATCAGAAGTAATTTTGTATGCCCAAAATTTCAAGAAAGGGACACAAAACCATCTTCTGTAAAATCAAAATAAGATCAAACGGACTGTTTATAAGTGCCAAAAGGAAAAGGCCCAATCCTGCTAAAACAAAAATAAACCTGATGGCTACAGTTATAAACAATTACGCAGGAGTGAGGGAGCATAAACCTCGGTAAAGGCCAATCTTCATCTAATTTCCGTAGAAATAAGAAGAAATACCAAATTTTAAGCTCGTCTATGTTTTTTTTTGCACATATACTTACACTATATCAATGCTTTGTATTTTTAAATCATTTCTAATTAACCCTAATTTATTTTCATGTGGTTTATGTGAATTAATCTGAAGTAATAATACCTACAAATCAGACCTAATTGCATAATTCGAAAATCACAAAACCTCAATTTTACATGAGCCTGGTGGCAAGGCTTAATATGTTAGGATCGAGTTAAAAATTCCCAAAAGTATTCAGAAGTATGATAACTGAGAAAATGACTGGGGAGCAAATATTCAAAACCATGTTTTTTTTTGGAGCACCCTAATATATATATATATATATAATATATATATATATATATATATCCCCGCAAGGGGGTTCTAAGCTCGTGCTCTTGAGTGCTCTTTGTGCTCGTTTGTACGTGCTTGTTCCTGGAGGTTTCACGTGCGCCCTCCCGGCCCTAGCACCCAAGGATGATGGGGCTCGACCCTGCAGTCCTTGTCATTGTCATCCTTGGTCTTTTTCCACTTCGACTGTCCGCTCCACCCTTTCTTTTTCCTCTGTCTTTCCTCTCACTTTTTCTTTGTTTTTCCGCTGAGATATGCCCTTTAAATAGAGGCGAATCGGTTCTTCCCGAACTAAAAAAAAAAAAAAAAAATATATATATACACATATATATATATACATATATATATATATATATATATATATATATATATATATATGAAAATTATTTCACGAAAGTAAGACGTGAAAAATATTTATGATGAATGAAACCACGAAGGAAAGGAAACACAGAATGGTGCTCAAGCGCTTTCGTCTAATGACATCCTCAGGAACACTGAAGTACATAAAGGGTTACAGCCTATATATAGGTTACAGAAAAAAAAAACTATACATATATAAAATTATTAAACATTAAAGGATTGTGGGAGGAGCATACAAATTTGTAAGGAAAAACTACCGATTTTTAGCACAAGATTAGCACAAGATCAAACGAATTGTTTCCAACCAATGTTATAGAAAAAAAAATACAAAAAAAATACAAATTTATACTGGAAATCTGCCCGGGTTTTAGCACTTTGCCCTTCTTGTTTAGGTTCGATGTATATAAAAATAAAATAAAAAATAGAAGTTATTAGAGTAGCATACAAGTTTACCAAAGATTTAGCGTTCTACCCTTCTTATCTAAATCTGTTCTGAAGGAATTCAAAACAACAGGATCGAGTTGAAAAAGACCTTTGCTTATGTTGAAGTTATTTGTAAGTTGGATAATGGCAGACTCAAGAATATTTCTATTAACAATGTTGCTAGAGTGAAATAAAACTGAAGCATTATTCCAATCAATACAGTGGGATAACTCTGACAAATGGACAAAAAGGGCACTGGACGACTGTCCTGTTCTAACGGAATATTGATGCTGTTTTATACGTGTGTGCAAATCCTTTCCCGTCTGACCTATGTAAAAGGAATCACATTGTTTACAACCAATTTTATAGATAATGCCTGAATTATTGGTAGGGCTATTTTTTACTATGATATTTTTCACAATATTGTTATATGAAAATACTACATTAATATCCAAAAGTTTAAGTACATTAGCAATGCTTTAAAAGCCCGGGAAAAATGGAAGTACTAAAATATTTTTTGACAAAGTATGAGTGTTATTATTCACACGAGAGAAAGTTCGTTTTGCCTTATTGAGACAAGATTCCATAAACGCAGATGGATAACACAGATCACTTCCAATACCGTTGAATTTTTCCAATTCGGCATCGATGTATTCCGGACTGGCGATCCTAAGGGCGCGGAGAAACATTGAAGAAAAAATGGCCTTCTTAGTGGTGGTGTCATGTCCCGAGTAAAAATGTACGTAGGACAAATTGTTTTTTTTTTCCGATAGGTACTAAACTTAAAAACTGGGCTTTCCCTATGTACAGTGCTTACAATAAGTCTCGCGCCTCTGTCTCGTCCCAAGCTAGTCTGTTAGGTATAAAATGGGCGGTCCTTATGGCAGCGGAGGTGTGTTCGGATTGGTGCACATAATTGCTCTAACCCCATCAATGACGTCCACATTATCATTGTATCGATCACTCTATCTATTTATATATAGAGACATACTGTATATAGATGCATATATAGACTATGCAGGGGATAACGTGTCTCAGTTCCAGCTATGGTAGTTGTCTTACAATTAACAGTCCCAAGTGCAAGTTACGTTAACACCTCCACATAAACTACCCTGGACTAAAATAACATACGTGAAGCCCTTACCCAAAACCATTTAAAAGGTCTGATTTAAAAGCTGTGTGTGTGTGTGTGTGTGTGTGTGTGTGTGTGTCTCTCTCTCTCTCTCTCTCTCTCTCTCTCTCTCCGGTTATATCAGGAGGCAATTTCAGTTTCGGAACAAGGAGATTGTGCTCTCTCTGTACGATTCCCTGGTTCGGCCGCACCTGGAGTATGCTGTGCAGTTCTGGTCGACCACCCTCAGGAAAGCTATTGAGAGGCTGGAGCGAGTGCAGGCGAGGGCCACAAAGTTAATCCCTTCCGTTAGGCATATGGGCTACAATCGACGGTTACGCGCCTTGAACTTGTTTTCGCTGGAAACTCGGAGGCTGCGCGGTCAACTGATCGAGGTTTTCAAGCTCTTACGCGGGTTCAACGATGTCGATTTTAGAAGCATGTTTAGTTTAAATGATAACCCAACTCGCAACAATGGTTGGAAGTTGGATTTGAAACGGTTTAGGACTAGTGTGTGTGGGAATTACTTTAGTATAAGATCTGTGACACGTGGAACAGTTTACCTTCAGAAGTTGTGAATAGTTCCTCTGTGGATCATTTCAAGAAAAGGTTAGACCAAATCTTGCACACTATTTGAGTGTGTAGAAAATTTTCCCTGACACCCGTTGCCATTGGTACCTCCTCGGTATGGGCTGCAAGGCCTTTTGAGGTACTTCTCCTTGTAACTCCTTGTAACTCTCTCTCTCTCTCTCTCTCTCTCTCTCTCTCTCTCTCTCTGATCACACCGCATGGCAGTGTATCCATATAACGTTAATAATAACCGAAACTCGAGAAAATATACTCTCTGCCTTCCGCTCTATCCCAAATCCTTTTCTCTTAGTAACCTCTTAATACAAACTAATCTATCATATTTTGCGACTTTTTAACTCTGGTAGGATTCAATTCCATTCCTATAGTGTAAGATACTTAAATTCATGTGTGTATTATGCCATATGATCTGCGTAATAAATAATCATTTTTAAATAGTTGGAGCGTTCAATAATCTATAGACTACCCCTCAAGCCCACTGTCAACACTTAGATTCCCCTAAGACACAGGCGTCTTCAAGTAACATGAATGCGTAGAGATCTAAGGTGTTAGATTCCATATTATATAATTTATATGCTAGGTTTAGGAACGCTGGCATTGAAGGATGGAAGGAAGGGACAGTAAAAGCGATAATAGGTTTAATGAAGGAAGTGGAATGAGGATGGAGGTAAGCGTTGCTATGTCGAAGGAAACGAGGTTAGGTGGGAATTACGAAGGGAGGAGGAAAGGGAGCCAGAGATTATTAATCTAATTCTGCCACCACGTTCTCCTGATATGAATCCGATTGAAAACCTTTGGGCAATAATGATTAACGAATGGGAGCAACGCAATGAAAGAACATTTGAAGCACTTTTAGCTCACACGAGGAATAGTTGGGAGAGCTTACGCCAAACACCAAACATTCCCTACAATCTGGCCTCTTCTATGCCGCAACGATTGCAAGAAATTATTGATGCCGGAGGAAGCTATAGGAAATACTGATGTTAAAGCCATGACGTAAATGTGTATCGAATATATATTTATGTTAATATAGAATTTTATTATATTTTTATGTTTGACATCTATAAAAGTATATATTGTGACCATGAAAGAACTTTACTTATCCTTAGTTAGAATCTTTTCTTGCAATGTCTACGCTCGTGGAGATGATAATATATGCATTGTTGAAACAAACTATGAGAAGGTAATAGTTTCAGGAAAAAAAAAAAAACTGGCAACATCGAGGCCATCACATGTTTATGGGAATTGTCATACGATATGCTACCAATAAACTCTTATATAATAGTATATACAGTATACTATATTACGTAATAATTACGATGAACAAATCAAATGCAAATTTCTCTGATTCACAGCCCACCAGTCTTGCTTTAGACTAATGACTTTCATAAGATGAAATAGGTTACCACATAAAACAATGGATAAACTATCTATTAGTGAGACGACCGTGACTTCCTCGAAATGCGAGCGCGTCAGAGGTTCACTGAGGAATTTGATCATTAGATTCTTCACGTAGGATATGTATCACAAACAACAATATTGACAACAATTCCCAACAATTACTTAATATCAATCATTGCATTTGAGCAAATAATTTTGACCTGCGTCAAAATAACTTAGGTATCATGCCATAATTTGGGATATTTTCCGAATTAGTCGTTCTCTATAGTCTACAGTATATATTGAGACGGTATAATGTAATGCCCAGCTAATATTATGATGACTAAGATTGCTCCATAACCATCCCAACATCCCGAAACTTGGTCATTCTGCTTCTTAATCATTTGTATTTTAAGCACTAAAATGTAGCAGAAGTGACGTAATAATGGACGTCATTGATGGGGTTAGAGCAATTATGTGCACCAATCCGAACACACCTCCGCTGCCATAAGGACCGCCCATTTTATACCTAACAGACTAGCTTGGGATGAGACAGAGGCGCGAGACTTATTGTAAGCACTGTACACGCACATCCAAAAACGGGATTGAGTTGTCTTGTTCCACTTCTAAAGTAAACTTAATGGAGGGGACTTGATCATTTAACTGAAGGAGGAAGTTATCCAGGTCACGATTCATGGGCCAGATACACAAAATATCGTCGACGTACCGCAACCAAGGGATGCCAACCCCCAGGATTCTCGGAATGTAAGTAATTTCGAAAAACTCCATATAAATATTGGAGAGGAGGGGCGAGAAGGGGTTGCCAATGGCCATCCCAAAAACTTATTGATAATACTCGTTATTGAAAGTGAATTTACATGACACCCCCACTAAGAAGGCCATTTTTTGTTCAATGTTTCTCCGCGCCCTTAGGATCGCCAGTCCGGAATACATCGATGCTGAATTGGAAAAAATCAACGGTATTGGAAGTGATCTGTGTTATCCATCTGCGTTTATGGAATCTTGTCTCAATAAGGCAAAACGAACTTTCTATCGTGTGAATAATAACGCTCTTACTTTGTCAAAAAATATTTTAGTACTTCCATTTTTCCCGGGCTTTTAAAGCATTGCTAATGTACTTAAACTTTTGGATATTAATGTAGTATTTTCATATAACAATATTGTGAAAAATATCATAGTAAAAAATAGCCCTACCAATAATTCAGGCATTATCTATAAAATTGGTTGTAAACAATGTGATTCCTTTTACATAGGTCAGACGGGAAAGGATTTGCACACACGTATAAAACAGCATCAATATTCCGTTAGAACAGGACAGTCGTCCAGTGCCATTTTTGTCCATTTGTCAGAGTTATCCCACTGTATTGATTGGAATAATGCTTCAGTTTTATTTCACTCTAGCAATATTGTTAATAGAAATATTCTTGAGTCTGCCATTATCCAACTTACAAATAACTTCAACATAAGCAAAGGTCTTTTTCAACTCGGTCCTGTTGTTTTGAATTCCTTCAGAACAGATTTAGATAAGAAGGGTAGAACGCTAAATCTTTGGTAAACTTGTATGCTACTCTAATAACTTCTATTTTTTAATTTATTTTTATATACATCGAACCTAAACAAGAAGGGCAAAGTGCTAAAACCCGGGCAGATTTCCAGTATAAATTTGTATTTTTTTTGTATTTTTTTTCTAACATTGGTTGGAAACAATTCATTTGATCTTGTGCTAATCTTGTGCTAAAAATCGGTAGTTTTTCCTTACAAATTTGTATGCTCTTCCCACAATCCTTTAATGTTTAATAATTTTATATATGTATATTTTTTTTTTTTTTTCTGTAACCTATATATAGGCTGTAACCCTTTATGTACTTCAGTGTTCCTGAGGATGTCATTAGACGAAAGCGCTTGAGCACCATTCTGTGTTTCCTTTCCTTCGTGGTTTTATTCATCATATATATATATATATATATATATATATGTGTGTGTGTGTGTGTGTGTGTGTATATATATAAAATATATATATATATATATATATATATATATATATATATGATGCAAACTCACAAGGAAAAAGAAAAATTATTCCAAGGCCTTTCGTGTATTCAGAAGTACACCTCTTCAGGGAATTAACACCCTGACGAGGTGTACTTCTGAATACACGAAAGGCCTTGGAATCATTTTTCTTTTTTATTGTGGGTTTGCATCATTCCTTCATTTCACGTGTTTAATTGTGAAATTCATCCCATATATATATCTATGACGACCAGTGATAGAATGAGCATTAGTACTAGCAAGAGTGATCCATGACCTATTCCATAAAATTTTGATGTAAGCCTAGTCGAAATATCACTTCGCTTTTTTAATGTCGTTGTTATTTACTCAGCTGAATCTCTGTCCGCAGCAGTTCCTAATTATTAATTAGGCGTCATTTGATAGTTCTTCTAATTCAATATTTTGTGTTGTCAAACGATCAGTATTGCTCCTTTTTATACAGACTGAATAATCTTGGGATTCTGATGGTTTTATTGAATCGAAATTATACTTCGATAACCCTTCTAAAATTTTCTTAGACTTTTACACCGAATTATTTGCAAATCGTTGCATCCTTGACAGTTTTTGTAACACTTTTGTTGATGAAACAATGCATACTTTATAGACCAACTTGTTTATATATATACTGAGAGGATACCAAATGAAGTGGAAAGAGGAAATCAAGTGTTTTTTCCAGATTCGCAAATTTAGGAAATAAGTTACAAGTTTTCCAAAAAAATTGCAAAACCAACGATCAACTTAAAGAAGAGATAAAAGCTACAAATTAATCTAGAGCATGCGTATATAAAGCTTAAGAAGAAGAAGAGCGTTGAAAAGAAATGAATAAAAAAGAAAAATCTGTCGTTATTTGTGCCAAACAATCTCTGGAACATTTGAACAAACATCTGGGTGACTGCAAAGAAGAGGAGGACAAATTAAAATAATGTTTCTGCGAACTTTTAACGTCGGTAAAAATGCAACGGAAACAACTGGAAAATATGGCGGCCGAGAAAGAGAATCTTGGCGATCTTAACAACTCTTTGATGAAAGAATCGAAAAGGTAAAGGCGGCGACGGAAAAGATTCGAGGAATGGTAGCAGGAGACAACGAAAATTTTGACAAAACCTTGAAGGAACGTCTGTGTAAACTTCGTGCTTGTTACCAAGAGAAGAAAAGAGTTAAAAAAACTGAAAAGGGACATTATTTTCAGTCAGTTGACAATTGAAGATCTTCAAATATAGTAAAAATGTAGTAAGGAATATTAGTCACGTGATTTGAGCCTCAGAAACAACTATATTAATTACAAGCAAAGTTATCAAAGTAAACTTTTCTGTTCAAATGAAATCTGAAGACTTGATTTCAAATTGTAAATTAGAAAACATACTTCCTTATTATTATTATTATTATTATTATTATTATTATTATTATTATAATATATATATATATATATATATATATATATATATATATATATGTATGTATATGTACGTATGTGTATATTTAAGTGAGATTGGGTCTAGGTAGTAGTTGGATGGGAGATTGTCCTCCGCGCCCAGATTATGTAGCGACCCGTGGTTCGGATCCCACGTGAAGCTGTAGGTCCCTTCCGTCATATGACCTTAGATGCTGCGAAGGAGGTTAAGTAACCCCATTAAAAAAAATGTGTATATATAAAGCAGCAGAGGGATGGCAGACCGGTTTTTTATTGGCCAAGAAACCCTATGATAATGGCACATACCGCGTACGGGCGAACCGACGCCCCTTCCCTTCCTGGTCCACAGGAGGGAGGTGACAAACGAGAAGGACCTGGAGCGAAGACGCCGTCGGATCCGGCTTCTAAGCCGGATGGGACATAGGTAAGTATATATATATATATATATATATATATATATATATATACAGTGCTTTTTTTTGTAAAAAAAGAGGTGCCGGTACTCATATCTTGATGAATTGTAAAATTCCTCTCCCACCCCTCCCCTCTTCTTGCGCCCCCTACCCCTAATAAAAATAAAAAATCCATAATAAAAATGAGAATGTTTAACATTTATAGACGCCGTTTATTACTTTGAGTTTTAAAGAATTAAAAAATGAAAACATACCAAAATTAGGGTTTTATTGAAAATTCCAAATTTTCATCACGTTTTCGTCAGACAAAACGTCCCGACTTCGTTCCTTGCTGTTGGTGTCTACGGCTGGGCGTCGTCCTTGAAGTAACCACGACTCGACGTATTTTGTAGGGTCGAAGCGTCCAACAACTTTGATAAACAAAAGTGCCGAAAAGGTTTTCGTCATCAACAAAGCTTTGGCCGGGCTGACGATCAGATTCATTTGCGAAAATCCTCCATCACATTCACTTGAAGAAATGGAATAGTATTAAGAGCATGTTTCAAATGCAGCAGTTTTTCCGTAAACGTGTTTTCGGTCAGATACTCACGAAATCGCGAATCGTCTCTCTTTCGTGTACTTGAAGTCTAATCGACAAGTTTCTAACTTCCATCTCGCCGAATGTCAATTGAGCATTAATGTTTTCAAGAAAAGAAGGTGCCGGTACGCCGTACCGGCGCGTACCGTCACAAAAAAAGCACTATATATATATATATATATATATATATATATATATATATATGGAAAACGATCGAAAAACTGGTACCAATCTTAAAACTAAACCCAATTACCATTCAAACAACACTGGAAAATAGGAAAGGCAGAATGTGTAGTGTTCCCAAATTAAAGGCCCGGCAAGAGACCTCTTCAACACTGAAGGAAAATAGCTTGGTTGTCAGGGGGCAAGACTTTTTAACCAGCTTCCAAAGGACCTCAGAAACATTACAGAAGACTAGCTGCCTGGCTCAGAACGGTACCAGATGAGCCGGGTGTACCTGGCTATGTACAGTGGAGAGGTCAAGAGAGCAACTCGCTCCTCCACCAAGCCAAACCTAGAGGCGGGGCCACCCGCTTGACCTTCGTGTGAAGAGAGACCAACGCATGGAACAGCAACAAGGTTAACGAGGTATAATAAATTAGAAAGCACTAATTGTGCAAATTGAGTGAAATACTAAAATCACCCCGAAATTTTTTTTAAAACAATTAAAATTAAATTAAGAGTTAACTGAAAAGCTTTTTGAATGTACTTTCTTCTTTCGGGGCAGGAATAAAAACTGAAGTGAGAAAAAAGTAAAAGAAGGGAGTTGAAGGAACGTTATGCCTCTGGCACCTGAAAACATCTCGATACAGACCGTATGGAAGATTCTTTTGATAAATAAAGGTGGTTAAAAAATCTAAGGAAATTATATCGTATTCTTTTACATTAAAATTATCGAAATTGTTTTATCAAATAGGATTCAACCAATTTCCTCCTATCACTGTTATCAGCGTTAAGAATGAGGTAGAAATTATTAATATCTATATTATGGTCACGAAACTCGGAAATTTGCACGCCAACATTTGTACGACGGAAATTTATACGCCAGCATTTGTACGCCAGAACATTTATACGACTGGAAATTTATACGCCAAGCATTTGTACGACGGTAATTTATACGTTATACGCAAGAAATTCATGATCAATTAATAAAATTGAATTTGAAACTAGGTAAGTTAAAATACAAATTATCACAAATTATGAAATTACATATTACAATAATTAAATGCATAATTGAAACTAGATTTCAGCTTATCAATTTAAGAGAAAACGTAACTAGCGATATACAGAACGAATGTCATTTAAAAAATCAGAGAACAAATCTTGCGAGTTTTTTCTCATTAATCTCCAGACCTAACCTAACCTAACCTAACCACCTGTACCTATTCAATAACCATTTATCTACCTGTTAATCCTTTAATGCGCTGTGATACATGATAAAATTTAAAATTCTTCTAATTGAAATTATTTTCAAAATATTTAAATAATGTTTACTTTTATTTATTTATTTATTTTCTTTGCACCTGTGCTTATGCTTATATAAAAAAATGAAGTCACGGTTATTATCATTGGTAGATCGCATACTTAAGTCAAAAAAGTCCGGCAGAGCGCATATTTAAATAACCGTCGTACAAATGTCAGTCGTATAAATTTCCAGTCGTATAAATGTTCTGGCGTACAAATGCTGGCGTATAAATTTCCGTCGTAGAAATGTTGACGTACAAATTTCCGCACACATATGGTCACAGTTCAAATCAATGGAAAAAGTAACCCTCGTTGCAAGGAAGACTTATCTTTGGTTTAAATTAGGAATTATGAAACATGTGACGAGATCAGCGGATATTGGCAAATCCACAACTGTTTGGTATGCTAAATAAACTTCTCGGAAAACCGGAACATTGTATTACCTCATCCTTCACCTAATGATACAGAATTTGTACATCATAAAATGCTTACACACTTCCGATGGTTATAAACATAAAATTATCTTAACTAACAAAAGACGATTCATATTACAAGGTTCATAATACCTTTTAAGAGATATTTGACATATTATTTTATTGTTTCAAAAATTGTGACAATTGTTTGAGATTCATATTTAACGTCGTTATATACACCATTTTCATAGATTTTAAGCAGTGTATATATCAACACGTAACACGTATAATATTGGTGTATATATCATGTATATGTTACACCCGAGTAGAATATCTGAAAAATGGTAGAGTGCATATGCAATTGCAATGTTGATCAAATGAGTGCCAGTGAAACCCACCCCACCCCCACTTGTTGCATGGTGTCAACCTTCCACCCCCCAGGGTGCCAAGAAAAAGAAAAAAGGGGGAATTCCCCCAGCTGCAACAAGCTGGGCAAGTCCATCTAACCTAAGAGAGAGAGAGAAAGAAAAGATTTGTGGGGAGAAGATGGGACAGCCTAACCCCCCCCAAGGGGGTATACCTAGCTTAGGAAGGTAAGAGAGGAAGAAAGAAAGAGAGAGAGAGAGAGAGCATCCTACGTCTGCGAGACACAGACTCATAATGGGTGCTCAGGGTAGCATCACTTGGCTTAGAACTTGAAATCCACAAGTTGCCTTAATCAGCCAGTTAGCAGTTGGCTTAGAAGACTTAGAAGGCGTAAATGGCACATACACACACACACACACATATATATATATATATATATATATATATATCGTTTGAGCTGCCAGATTGCGCTATTTAATTAATAGAGATATTCTTGACAGTTGGATTAGAATTCCATCAGTCGGCTTAGAAGGCGTAACCAGCCATTTGGTATAGTGTATTCATATATGTATTTATTGAAGGTGCATTGTTTATATATATTCCCATCTCCCCAGTTATTACTTAATATCGTTTATATATATATATATATATATATATATATATATATATAACCAAAACAATTAAATAAAACACCATTACATCATTCTGTTTATTTAGAGGAGTTAAGGGAAATAATTCATGAAATATATCACACATATGATAAATATACATTCAAAAATAATATACATCAAAAATATACACATTAAACTATATATATAATTATATACATTCTTAAATAATAATATTAGTACAGGAGAAATCTATATACATATTGAATATATGTATGAGCAAATACACAATTATATATATATATATATGAAAATTATTTCACGAAGGTAACACGTGAAAAATATTTATGATGAATAAAACCACGAAGGAAAGGAAACACAAAATGGTGCTCAAGCGCTTTCGTCTAATGACATCCTCAGGAACACTGAAGTACATAAAAAGGTTAAGCCTATATATAGGTTACAGAAAGAAAAAAAAGAAAAAAGAAATAACATACATACACACACACACACATATATATATATATATATATACATACATATCTATATATACAAATACATACATACATACATACATACATATATATACAATAAACAGAGAAGTAAAAATAATAAAAAAATTAAAAATTAAAACCTTAAAGGATTACCAGTGAGGCGTACAGATTTGTAAGGAAAAATATCGATTTTTAGCACAAGATCAAATGGATTATAAAAATACAAATTTATACTGGAACTCTGTCCGGGTTTTAACACACTGCTGCCTATGGTCAGGTTTTGATATATATAAAAAAATAAAATGCAAATTAAAAGTTAATAAAGTAGAAGACAAGTTTACCAAAGATTTAATGTTTTACCCTTCTTATTTAAATCTGTTTTAAAGGAATTCAACATAACAGGATCGAGTTGAAAAAGACCTTTGCTTATGTTGAAGTTATTTGAAAGTTGGATAATGGCAGACTCAAGAATATTTCTATTAACAATGTTGCTTGAATGGAATAAAACTGAGGCATTATTCCAATCAATACAGTGGGCTAACTCTGACAAATGGACAAAAAGGGCACTGGACAACTGTCCTGTTCTAACGGAATATTGATGCTGTTTTATACGTGTGTGCAAATCCTTTCCCGTCTGACCTATGTAAAAGGAATCACATTGTTTACAACCAATTTTATAGATAATGCCTGAATTATTGGTAGGGCTATTTTTTACTATGATATTTTTCACAATATTGTTATATGAAAATACTACATTAATATCCAAAAGTTTAAGTACATTAGCAATGCCTAAAAAGCCCGGAAAAATGGAAGTACTAAAATATTTTTTGACAAAGTACGAGTGTTAATATTGACACGATAGAAAGTTCGTTTTGCCTTGTTGAGACAAGATTCCATAAACGCAGATGGATAACACAAATCACTTCCAATACCGTTGATTTTTTCCAATTCGGCATCGATGTATTCCGGACTGGCGATCCTAAGGGCGCGGAGAAACATTGATGAAAATATGGCCTTCTTAGTGGGGGTATCATGTCCCGAGTAAAAGTGTACGTAGGACAAATTGTTTGCCGATAGATACTAAACTTAAAACCTGGGCTTTCCCTATGTACACGCACATCCAAAAATGGGATTGAATTGTCTTGCTCAACTTCTAAAGTAAACTTAATGGAGGGGACTTGATCATTTAACTGAAGGAGGAAGCTATCCAGGTCACGATTCATGGGCCAGATACACAAAATATCGTCGACGTACCGCAACCAAGGGATGCCAACCCCCAGGATTCTCGGAATATAGGTAATTTCGAAAAACTCCATATAAATATTGGAGAGGAGGGGCGATAAGGGGTTGCCCATAGCCATCCCAAAAACTTGTTGATAATACTCGTTATTGAAAGTGAATTTACAGTCTTTGATGCAAAGCTTAATGAGTTCCAAAACAATGTGTGAAGGTAGTGGCAGGTCATACTTATGTAATTCTTGGGAGAGAAAGTCAAGCATATCGTCAATCGGCACTTTTGTAAACAATGAACAAACATCAAAACTAATCAATTTATCGTTAGTTTCAGTGCGTGCATTATTCAATTTTTCCGTAAGATCCATGGAATTTTTTACATGTGAATCAGAGATAGTTCCGAGAATGGGGGACAAGACTTTGACAAGCCATTTGGAGAGTTTATAAGTAATAGAGCCCACCGAGCTAATAATAGGGCGCATAGGGTTACCAGGTTTGTGGGTTTTAATAAGACCGTAAAGGTAGGGCAGAGCAGGTGAAGTGGACATGAAAAGCGGAATTAAGTTCTTATGATCTTTGAGAAGGCGTTTCAAGCCACTATTAAATGATTTGATGACGTCATCCTGCGGGTTCTTCCTAAGTTTGGTGTATGTGGCGGGGTCCTGGAGAAGCTCGTTCATCTTTCCGATGTAGTCCACTTTGTCCATAATAACTATGGTGTTAGCCTTGTCTGCTTTAGTAATATGGAGCTCCCCATCTTTTTTTAATTGTGAGAGGCTATTGCGAAAACGTTTAGGAAAGTTATCTTCGTAATTACCATTCGCCGCACTATAAACGAGGCCTTTAACTATGTTAAACAAATACTGAGGGAGATTACACTGTTTTTCAAAACACGCGAGACTGTAACAAATTTGTAAAGCCGAAGGTTTTTTAACAATAAAAAAGGACATACCATATCCAAGGGCACTTTTTGCATCGTCACTAATGTTTTTCGAAGAAAGGTTCAAAACACACTTTGAGCTTGCTTTTTTTACTCCACTGACTATCTCGAATGAGACTTTTAATTTTTCGATCCAAAATGTTACGAAGTGAAGTAGTTCTCCGACGCAACTCGTTATTCCCCAACCGTGGATCCAACCTTTGTTTGATGAAATTTACAACGAGTTGCGTCGGAGAACTACTTCACATGATACCCCCACTAAGAAGGCCATATTTTCATCAATGTTTCTCCGCGCCCTTAGGATCGCCAGTCCGGAATACATCGATGCCGAATTGGAAAAAATCAACGGTATTGGAAGTGATTTGTGTTATCCATCTGCGTTTATGGAATCTTGTCTCAACAAGGCAAAACGAACTTTCTATCGTGTCAATATTAACACTCGTACTTTGTCAAAAAATATTTTAGTACTTCCATTTTTCCCGGGCTTTTTAGGCATTGCTAATGTACTTAAACTTTTGGATATTAATGTAGTATTTTCATATAACAATATTGTGAAAAATATCATAGTAAAAAATAGCCCTACCAATAATTCAGGCATTATCTATAAAATTGGTTGTAAACAATGTGATTCCTTTTACATAGGTCAGACGGGAAAGGATTTGCACACACGTATAAAACAGCATCAATATTCCGTTAGAACAGGACAGTTGTCTAGTGCCCTTTTTGTCCATTTGTCAGAGTTAGCCCACTGTATTGATTGGAATAATGCCTCAGTTTTATTCCATTCAAGCAACATTGTTAATAGAAATATTCTTGAGTCTGCCATTATCCAACTTTCAAATAACTTCAACATAAGCAAAGGTCTTTTTCAACTCGATCCTGTTATGTTGAATTCCTTTAAAACAGATTTAAATAAGAAGGGTAAAACATTAAATCTTTGGTAAACTTGTCTTCTACTTTATTAACTTTTAATTTGCATTTTATTTTTTTATATATATCAAAACCTGACCATAGGCAGCAGTGTGTTAAAACCCGGACAGAGTTCCAGTATAAATTTGTATTTTTATAATCCATTTGATCTTGTGCTAAAAATCGATTAACTTTTAATTTGCATTTTATTTTTTTTTTTTTATATATATCGAAACCTGACCATAGGCAGCATTGTGTTAAAACCCGGCAGAGTTCCAGTATAATTTTGTATTTTTATAATCCATTTGATCTTGTGCTAAAAATCGATATTTTTCCTTACAAATCTGTACGCCTCACTGGTAATCCTTTAAGGTTTTAATTTTTAATTTTTTTATTATTTTTACTTCTCTGTTTATTGTATATATATGTATGTATGTATGTATGTATGTATTTGTATATATAGATATGTATGTATATATATATATATATATATGTGTGTGTGTGTATGTATGTTATTTATTTTTTCTTTTTTTTTCTTTCTGTAACCTACATGTAGGCTTAACCTTTTTATGTACTTCAGTGTTCCTGAGGATGTCATTAGACGAAAGCGCTTGAGCACCATTTTGTGTTTCCTTTCCTTCGTGGTTTTATTCATCATATATATATATATATATATATATATATATGGGATGAGTTTCACAATTAAACACATGAAATGAATGAATGCTGCAAACCCACAAGGAAAAAGAAAACGATTCCAAGGTCTTTTGTGTATTCAGAGCTACACCTGAATACACGAAAGGCCTTGGAATCGTTTTCCTTTTTCCTTATGGGTTTGCAGCATATATATATATATATATATATATATATATATATATATATATATATATTTATATATATATATATATATATATATATATATATATATATATATATATATTATATATATATAAACAGCAAAACTTATATAAAATAAAAATAATAATAGCACAGGATAAAACTATTTACCCATGTAGTATATGTACGAGCAAATACATACTTATATATAAAACTTCAAATAATATACACCAAAATACATACACTTTATGTTCTACTGCGTGATCGAGTCTACAGTTACATCATTGCTGCTTTGTACTATGCAATAAATACGATTTAGCATTATTTCACAACTCAAGATGTGCGGGTGCCCATAGTCGAGATAAACCGCCTTTAATTCGTTCAATACTACTTGTGTGCTCACTTCACAATTAGTTGGCCAGTTATCTTTAAAACCGGGCAAAGTACAACCAAAAGCACGCAGAAAGAGGGCATCGTTAGCCACAACATCATTATTAAATTCAAGTTTATATACACTCCTTTCATTTCGAGCGTTTATTCTTACCGATCCGAGCTTTTCAACTGTGAACTCTTCTTCACAATGCATAGCGGCAGTTGAAATACTCTTGTAAGTCGTAACGACAGCTGCTCATTATATAAAGAAACAGTTCTTCAGGGTAAACAGTGTAGGTGAGCTCTGCCCTATACTTCTCATGTCCTTTGTACCAAAGTTCATGATATTTCAAAGAGTCTAAACCATTTAAATAAGCATCCATTCCCAGACCACTCTCGCCTTGTTCAGTCCTACACTCGGTAAACCCGTCGAACAGAGAGGTGTATGCGTATTCAAGAACCGTATCAAAATAAACCATATCCGTAACACGTGCGTCTAATATAGGCTTTAGTTTGTGGAAACCGACGATTTCAAACATTCTGTCAAGGATGAAACGGTTTTGTGTGGGGACAAGAACGTTATTATCAGACGCATTCTTCTATATCAATCGTTTATCAATGCATGGCTGATCGTTATTTATACACAACGTACGAACAATGGCATATGAGGGGGTATCACTAATCTGTTCTCTTCTTGTACCTACACCTGCAGGTATTTTATAACGATCCTCACCCCACTTCTCAACTACCATGAAGACTCTATTCATCTCCTCAACACTTAAATAAATAACATTATGTTTACTAGAGTTTGCTTGTCGACAAGTCGTTTCAAGTACATAGTTAATGGCAGCGGTTTTACGTCTGAACACACGCAATGACTTCGTCACGGACACATCGTATACGGCTTCAAGAATGCTGCTCAAAGGTAGCTCCATCGTATTGCATTGTGAGGAGTGCACGTCCAGCCGGTAGAAGCTCTGAGTTGACTATGATCCACAGGTGGGCGGTTCGCTCGAAGACAGGTGTGGGAAACGAGTTACACGGACGAGTTATACCAAGCGTTAGTGTTTCGTGTACGTGTTTGTTCCAACGTGAAAGAATCATGTGAATGCCTGTATCCCATTATACTGGGCATTCGTTTAGAGAATTTTTCCGACACATGAAGTAATATCGGCTTTAATGTTTTATCGCTCCTACTCCCCAGAATACGCACTAGACATTTTCGTGTAGGTGGATTTTCACGAACTAAACACATTTTATTCACACTCCGGCGCACTATTTGAGAGAAACATATGCCCATATTAATCATTTTTTACTAGGAAGCGATATTCCTCTCTAAATTCTAAAAACTCACACAAGACTTTAGCCACAGCCTCACTACGAACTCGTCATAATATATACAGGGTGTCCGAGAATTATCTGTACAATTTTTGGCTGTTATTAAAAGTCAACCATGAAGTGTAGAAATTCCAGTGTTGTCACATTTTACAGAGAATCTCATTAAGTTTTTTCTGATACCAAGTTTTGACAAGTTTTTTAGAAATTCCAGTGTGTCCGAAAATTATCTGTACAATTTCATCTTTTAATAAAATTCTTGATAACACACGTAAAATTCTTAAACAAGATTATGTAGAATCTGTATTTTCAAAAGTTTCTTTTATTGAAGTAACGTTGTTACAAATATTCGATATGTGTACCATCAGTGATTCGCAAAACATCCAATCGATAATCCAAATGTTGCCATGTACGCTGCAGCATATCCACATCAATTCGCTCAATAGCAGCTGTGATTCTTGCTTTTAAATCATCAATGTCTGTCACCCGCGTATTGTAAAGAAAAAACTTGTCAAAACTTGTTATCAGAAAAAATTAATGAGTTTCTCTGTAAAATGGGACAACACTGGAATTTCTACACTTCATGGTTGACTTTTAATAACAGCCAAAAATTGTACAGATAATTCTCGGACACCCGGTATATGAATGTAGTGGTAGAAGTATTTTAGCTTATCCATGATGACAAGATTTACATTCATAGCCGCAGGGTATGCGTACTCGGTATGATCCAGCATGACATAATACCACTTGTCACATCACTTGTCACACCACTCATCAACAAACTCATTACCCATAAAAGTTGCTTCTCTTTTGCCGAATACCACTTCATAAATGTCGAGCACGCAATATCAATTTAAAGCACTCTTTTTATATTTTCCATTCGTCGAGGCGTGGTCCTACATTCCAATTAATATCCTTTTATGTAGAACTCCAAGGGCCACGTTTTCTAGTTGCTTCGAGGTCAACCCGGCGGGCACCGTGTATAGTTTGATCTGTACCCTGTTAATTGGGTATTTTACTGTGGCGTGTATAAAGTCATTCTCAATCTCAGTTTGTTTTGGCGAACTTAATTTCACTCGGCGTATACACAAATACGCCTCCATTATGTGAATCACAACAGGTTTCGCGCCCTCTTCTTGATCAGACCCCAGATTTATGCAGATCTCAGGAATCGTGCGGGTAAGCTTCAACTTCATATCAACCCCGTTCATAAGCAGTTTCTCCTGGAATGTGAAATCTGTATGAAGACGTCCAAAACATTCGTATATCTTTTAGAATTTTTAAACTTAGCTTTTATACCACTTTCATCTTTAGTATGGTAATATTCCTCGGCGGTTAAAAAGGTGTCCTTCACTTCTTTTGAAAATGTGTGGACATTTTCCAGATAGGCTGATAATACTCCGTTCCTGCCGAGATGTTAACTTGATTTAAATACACCTCACACTGGCTGAATGGAGAATGTAAAAAGTTGGTTTCAGGGTACGCTGAATAACTATCATCGCAGTCCGTTCCATCAGAATGGGCTATACGCAGTTTAGCGTACATATGCATGCAGCTCGGGTCAAAAAAGTAAGTGCCTGAGCTGGGTATCACGAATTCTATAGGGGCACTGGGTGAACTAATTGTGTTTAATGGGTTGATTGTAATAAAGTCGCTATGCTCAATAGAGACCTGAGTGGGGGCATATCAAAGAGGGACAGTTCCGATTTACAGCATTGTGAACTACACGAATGGATGAAACGCGCCATGACGAGTCAGAAATAGTGCCACCTCTCTCGACAACTAGTAATCAGCCTATGATTCGTGAGAGTAGTGTCCTCAGCTTATATCAGTTAAAAAAATGATCAGCCATAGGTTTCATACGATTAGAGCACTTCTTTTTTTATTTCCTTTTACGTTTAGCGCCACGTGATGGTAACTCCTTTTTCCTGGCAGCTCTCTTCTTTCTGCCACCACGCATTTTTCTCTTTGCATCTTTGATGATTTCCTCCCGTGTATATTTTAAATGTTTTTTTAGAGCTTCTTTACGTTAAAACCTGTTTGCAACGCCTTCTTCCCTAGGTATCTAGCACCCCTCTTCAACATTGGGACATCGGTGCGTAGTATGGATGAAAAAATGGATCCAAGCCCACTCCCACTCTGGTATCTCACTCCTCGATAGACTCTGAATGGCCTTCGGGTCATTATAAACGGCGAAAGTGTAGTTTCACTGTTAAGCTCCTATCACCGAATGGGAAATTTTTTCCCTCAATCGTTATTATATATGTCGAGATGTTGGTTAAAAGATTAGTCGCAACATTCACTGAGCACGCAGGGGTAGAGATATGCCCAGGTAGTAGCAGGAGTCACGTGACCTTTGATCGATCATAAAGGGGGCGGAGCTTAGGAATTTTCCTCTACACTCACACACACATACACACATATACACACAAAGGAGAAAATGAAACCCTAATTGAAACATGATTTATTTAATAAACATATTCAAATATACGTAATAAATAAAATAACATCGTTAACAAATATATATATATATATATATATATATATATATATATAGTGGACCTAGTTTTAGCCGTTTAAGGTGATAATGATTTAATTGTATGCAACGATTGATTAAGGCAATGACTGACTGATTTATAATGATAGGCTTATTGAGTAGATCCACCATACTATTGGAAGTGACCGAAATGGCAGCGAGGGTCACCAGCTTGATTTACGCTCAAGCAAATTAATGTTAAGGTTATAAAAGACACCTTATGGGTTTTGTAGTTTATTATGAAAATAAATCCGTTATTTTATTCACTGTGATATAACAAAGAATTGACAGTAATTAATTGGTAGTTTTACGTTATGCTTATGGCATAGGCTTAGCTAATAAGATGAAATGTTGATAGCTTAATTGACACGTAATAAGTAATGTAATACTCATCGATGGTATGTAAATGGCATGCGACATGGAACATTGAATAGGCCTAGTAAATGATATAAAGAATGCACGTGCGTTTGGTACATTGAATGGAAAAACACGACACTGATTAAGTAGGCTAAATGATTGCAGGGATGCACATAGAATAATTGATGTGGCCTAATAATAATGGATTGAAATGCTTGCACAAATATCATTTATATATAAGAACATTATGTGATGTTAAATGATTACGTCAAGCGAATATTTAGTTAAACACACAAATATATGACTTGAACATAATGACGGATGACACGCGAAACAACGGTATAAAAATGACACTTGAATTGGATGACAGGCCTACTGCGTTTTTTCACGAGAGTCAGTTGGACGCGTGATTACACACTTTGGGAGTATAGCCTACCGTTCGGCGGTAGGCTAATGTAGGCTTCACAAGAGTACTTGGAATAGGAGGTACTTATCTTATGGTGACGTAACCTTTGTTGAAGGCGGGTTGAAGACGAACCTATTAAGCAGATTCTAGTTGTCGTTGTCCGTTAAGCCTCTTGAGATGATGAATGTAGGCTTAGTTCGTAAGCCTGAGGTGATGTTACTTCTCGAGGTGCAGGCTGGCCTTATGATCTTGCAGGAATATATCTCGAGGAATGTGGAGAAAACTTGAAAGCCACCCGGCAAACCGCAGGCCCGAAGTGATTCCGGTTGGGCCTCGAAAGATTGCTTCTGCAGGCGGTTTGTAGATCTTACTTGATGATAAATTGTAGGCCTTGAAGAAAGTAGCGGGCCTAGCCTCCGGCCGAAACCGGTAGGCGGTTGAAGAGGTGGTATCGTACCGAGTAGTCGAACGAAATGGAAGCGCCAACGAAGTGAGAGTGAGTGAGCGTGGATGCTCTCTTTTATACGCAATTCCTGTGACGTAGAACTTCACGCCAATTATTAAGACGCCTTGTAAGCGCGTCCTTGGGTTGATAAAAACGTACTTTCGCGCCTTGGGAAGGAACAGACGTTCCATTGTTTGTTTGCCCACGTGTGTTCCAAACTGTTTTATGGTAGCGTGGAAAGAAAGTATGTCTGTCGATTTGTTGGTCTATTTCTTGTCGATCCGCTACAAGTAGTTCCCTCTCAGAGACGAAGGAACGATACTAAGAAGAAATACCATTTTGTTGGGAGACCTGATGAGGCCACTCCGAGATTTGACGCTTGGCCTGGTATGTCGTGGAATTCCTGACGCAGGAAGGAGTGAAGGGTCGTCTCGGGGCGGGGAGATGCTCGGAAGAGGAGGCGCTGTTGGATGGGGTGGGGGTTCCGCAGGGGGGTGGGGTTGGGGTACGGCAGGAATGGGGGACAGTGAGGAGCGAACGGAGGAAACGAGAGGGGCAGTGGGGACTGTGTTGGAGGTCGAATGCTGTGCCCGTAACTCGTCGCGTGGTTGTTCTCGTTGAGGTCGCTCCTGCCGCAGGGGTTGGGCTTCGGCAGGAATGTGGAGCAATGAAGAGTGGACGAAGGAGACGAGAGGGGCCGGGAGAACTGTCTGAGTTCGAATGCTGTGCCCGTAACTCGTCGTGTGGATGTTGTCGTCGAGGTCGCTCCTGCCGAAGGGAGAAAAAGAAACGTCGTTCGAGTCCACGAGCAGCAGGAAGTAATCCACGGAATGATGCAAAGAGACAGTTCATGAAGGCAGGGGATCGCCACCCCTGTGCCTGAAGTGTTTGTTTTGCGTGGGTGCATGTGTGCGCTCTGCTCGTTGATTAGAAGAATGCTTTCTTTTTAGGCCTTCCCGTAGGGAATGGGGAAGGGAAAACCCGTCATGCTTACGGAAAAAAAATTCGCTGATGCAATGAGGCGCGTCACCAGATTTATCGCCAAATGATTTACCGTACAACGGCCGAGACGGGACCATTGAATATTTTTGGACGAGGTGGTGACGAAAGAATGCGCCGTTTGAAACGAATTTGGTACTGACTGCAGCGCTGGGGGGGTGGGGGGGTGAGTGTTGTCCTGAGATGCTCGGTGAGTTTCGTGAGTCCCTCCACGATCCGTATGACGGCGGAGCAGGACCCAATGCCAGTGGTGGCTTCTCCAAGGGGTCGCCGCGCCCCTGCCGTCAGGAGGCAGTGAGACTCGACTCAGGGGGACGCATTCGGGAATTTGAAAGGTGCGATGATTGTGCCGCGGCACATGACCGCGAGGCAGTAAGACATTAGTTAATAAGGTACCGCGCGAACGAATATCACTGTTTGCAAGTAGGCCAATTTAATTTCACTGAATTTATGAATACCGTACGTACATAGAAATTATTTGATATGGCTGCAGAAAATCACATTGAATTTATGAATACCGTATTTACATAGAAATTATTTAATGTGGCTGCAAAAAAATGAAATGGTCAATAATAGCTAAACACAAGGATCGCTGTGAATAAATAACGTAAAATAAGTTCGGTCACTCCAGGGTTACACCAATTTATAGTGGACCTAGTTTTAGCCGTTTAAGGTGATAATGATTTAATTGTATGCAACGATTGATTAAGGCAATGACTGACTGATTTATAATGATAGGCTTATTGAGTAGATCCACCATACTATTGGAAGTGACCGAAATGGCAGCGAGGGTCACCAGCTTGATTTACGCTCAAGCAAATTAATGTTAAGGTTATAAAAGACACCTTATGGGTTTTGTAGTTTATTATGAAAATAAATCCGTTATTTTATTCACTGTGATATAACAAAGAATTGACAGTAATTAATTGGTAGTTTTACGTTATGCTTATGGCATAGGCTTAGCTAATAAGATGAAATGTTGATAGCTTAATTGACACGTAATAAGTAATGTAATACTCATCGATGGTATGTAAATGGCATGCGACATGGAACATTGAATAGGCCTAGTAAATGACATAAAGAATGCACGTGCGTTTGGTACATTGAATGGAAAAACACGACACTGATTAAGTAGGCTAAATGATTGCAGGGATGCACATAGAATAATTGATGTGGCCTAATAATAATGGATTGAAATGCTTGCACAAATATCATTTATATATAAGAACATTATGTGATGTTAAATGATTACGTCAAGCGAATATTTAGTTAAACACACAAATATATGACTTGAACATAATGACGGATGATACGCGAAATAACGGTATAAAAATGACACTTGAATTGGATGACAGGCCTACTGCGTTCTTTCACGAGAGTCAGTTGGACGCGTGATTACACACTTTGGGAGTATAGCCTACCGTTCGGCGGTAGGCTAATGTAGGCTTCACAAGAGTACTTGGAATAGGAGGTACTTATCTTATGGTGACGTAACCTTTGTTGAAGGCGGGTTGAAGACGAACCTATTACGCAGATTCTAGTTGTCGTTGTCCGTTAAGCCTCTTGAGATGATGAATGTAGGCTTAGTTCGTAAGCCTGAGGTGATGTTACTTCTCGAGGTGCAGGCTGGCCTTATGATCTTGCAGGAATATATCTCGAGGAATGTGGAGAAAACTTGAAAGCCCACCCGGCAAACCGCAGGCCCGAAGTGATTCCGGTTGGGCCTCGAAAGATTGCTTCTGCAGGCGGTTTGTAGATCTTACTTGATGATAAATTGTAGGCCTTGAAGAAAGTAGCGGGCCTAGCCTCCGGCCGAAACCGTAGGCGGTTGAAGAGGTGGTATCGTACCGAGTAGTCGAACGAAATGGAAGCGCCAACGAAGTGAGAGTGAGTGAGCGTGGATGCTCTCTTTTATACGCAATTCCTGTGACGTAGAACTTCACGCCAATTATTAAGACGCCTTGTAAGCGCGTCCTTGGGTTGATAAAAACTTACTTTCGCGCCTTGGGAAGGAACAGACTTTCCATTGTTTGTTTGCCCACGTGTGTTCCAAACTGTTTTATGGTAGCGTGGAAAGAAAGTATGTCTGTCGATTTGTTGGTCTATTTCTTGTCGATCCGCTACATATATATATATATGTATATATATAAATATATATATATATATATATATATATATATATATATATATATATATATATATATTTATATATATTTATATATATATATATATATATATATATATATATATATATATATATATATATATATCAATACATTCAAGAGCTATGGTACCAAAAGTGTACGGTATCGTAGGTGCCAGGCACCTGGTAACATTTCCTCTAGGTGTTACGGCATACCTTCGTGCCCCTAAGTTCCTTCACCCCCCAGTTACTGTGCCCGAAAATTGTTTGTCCCTAAAATCAGGTGGGGTGGTTGGTCACCCTTATCTTCCAAGCACACTAGCTCCTTCAGCGAGTCAAAGTTAACGACCCGTCGGTTCGCCTGATTAAGCGTGATGCCCTTCGTCTTCACGATATACTTCAGCTCTTCCCCCACCCTCACCCGTACCCCGTAAGTTTTTGGACATGTTGTTACAAAGGAGTCAGCGTATGCACTATCACCATACTCATCTTTGATCTCCTTAGTCAACACTCCGAGGAATTCACCAATAGGCGGCTTGTATTCACCCTCCCTCGCTGTGAATATTACGCTATTCTGTCTGCGTACAGAACCCTCCGCCCAAGAGAGTGCAACAGGGTCTGTCGAATTTTTCAACTTTCAAATTCCAAATATGAGGGGTGTTAAAAAGTTGCAGCATGACTTAGGAATTCTAAAGATATTTTTGTTAATTTAATATAATTTAGTTTTGCTTGGTAAGAAGCTACATAAAAATAGTGACTTTTTTTACTTTTTTGTGGAATTATATAATAATTATTATATTAATAATTATATATGCTGTATATATAATGCACTGCTGTTTTTGCTTATTTCACAGGTTGAAACATATTCATCAGTGTGCTGAACATTACTTGTCCGTCAGTGCTACCATCCTAACCAGTGGGAATTGACCTACAATTCCTTCTAAAAGGAGGACAAGACTTGGGACATTCACACATATGAGCAACCTAATTGGAACTGGTAGAGAGTTGTTGCCCTCTGAACTCCCAACTCTGCGAGACGTTCTGAAATATGGGCTACTGTTAAGAGAACAAAGTGGTGAGGATGTGAGAAACTACCCAGCAGCCAGTCTTGCAAAGGACATTTACCCTAAAGTGCTTGAAAAGTGGGAACGAGCAAACAGTTCTTTTGTAGCCCCCGTTGTAAATTCACGAGTCACAAACTTAAACAAGATTCAAGAGAGCTGGGAGCAGGCCAAAAACATATCTCTTGGGAGAGGAAAGCTACATGTCAAAGAGGCTTTCATTGCAAAACTTGACAAGCTTTTTGACATCCTCAGTTGCAAGTGTAAAATTGTTCTCTGCTCTGAATTTGGCTGCCTTGCAGATGCTGGTTGCAAAAACGAAACTCACATTAACTGTACATGCCCTAGGGAGATGAAGATCCCTGTAAAGGAACTTGCTTTCATTAAAGGTCAGAGAGACAAGTCTGGTTCTATTGGACCACATCAGATTGGCTTGCCAGATCAACCTGAGCACAACAGACAAGTCAAAAAGCAGAAGTGGCAAGAAGACGAAAGAAGAAGGCTTGCTGAATATAAACAGACAAGTAAGCAGGATGTTTCAATGCCATCAAATTAAATAATTTTCTCTGATGATGAAAATGAAGAACAAATAGCTGATGCTCAAGATGGAAAGGATGGAAGTTATGAAATGACATTAGAAATACCAAGCACGTCTTCAACTTCCAATAAAAAGCCAGAGTACAACACATTAGAAATACCTAATGTTGCTATGCATAGCATTAGATATGGTGTTGGCCTGCGTGCCACAGCTGCCATCACCACTGCTGCCTTTATGGATGCTGGCTTGATCACTGAAGAAGACAAGAGACTTGTAGTTGATCACAATAAAGTCAAGAGGGCCCAAGAAAAAGTTATGAGATCCCTGGATCAGGAATTTGATGATCTTTGTAAGAAGGGTGAAATTGACTGCATCTTCTTTGACGGCCGTCAAGATACAACTAAAGTTATGCTGAAAGCAGACAATTCAGATCGTCAGTTCCCCAGCATCATCAAAGAAGAGCATTATTCTGTGTGCAGTGAGCCAGGTGGAAGATATCTCTACCACTTCACTCCTGAGAAAGGCTCAATGAGAAAAAAACCTGCTGAAGTTATTGCTGATAATCTTGTAGATTTCATGAAGAAGAAGGGCATTGATAAAAGCCTGCAGGCCATTGGAGGGGATTCTACAAATGTTAACACTGGCTGGGAGGGTGGTTCCTTGCATTGGGTAGAGGTCAAGCTTTGCCGTAAGCTGATCTGGTTGGTTTGTGCCCTCCACACTAACGAGTTACCCCTGCGACACTTGATCACAGCACTGGATGGGAAGACCTTGTCTAACAACAAGTGGACAGGTAACATTGGCAAGATGCTAGACACTGCAACCGAACTTGAAATTGATCTTTCATTCACCAAACTCTCAATTGGAGAGCCTCTTACTTCACTGAGTGACAATGTCGTAAAGGATCTCTCTACTGATCAAGCGTACGGGTATAGGATCACACAGGCCATAAGGACAGGAGAACTTCCCACAGATCTGGCCCTTCTTGAAATTGGTCCAGTGAGCCATTCAAGGTGGTTGACAACAGCAAACAGGCTTTGTCGCATATGGGTTTCAAAACATGGCCTTAAAGGCAAAACCCTCAACAACTTAAGACTGATAGTGGAATACACTGTTGGTGTGTACTACTCCTGTTGGTTCAACATCAAAGTAAAACACTCTTGGGTGGAAGGCCCACGTCACATCTTGTTTCAGCTGCGGCTAGTTAGGCTGCAAAAGAAGGCTGTAGTGGATGCTGTTTTGCCAACCATCAAGCGCTCAGCATGGTATGCATTCAGCGAAATGATAATCCAGACACTCTTGTGCTCAGATGACAGTGAGGAGAGGAGAGCTGGTGTCCAAAAGATTGTTGACATGAGGGGTGGAGATGATGACACACTTGGAGATCTTTCTGTACGTCCCAGGAAGACAGCTTCCATCAACCCCAGTGCTTCTTCCGTGTTGGAGCTGACAGACTGGTCTGACGGGGTATTTGAACCTCCTTTGACATGTAAACTGACTACAGCGGAAGTAAAGAAGTTCTTTGACAAGCCTATGCAAGTTCCACAGTGGCCCTGTCATGCTCAGTCAATAGAGAGGTGTGTGAAACAAGTCACAGAGGCAGCAGGCAGGGTGTATACACATGAGAAACGTGAGGGCTATATCAGAGGCCAAGAAGCAAGTCGGCGGCTGATGTCCAAGAACGAATCAAAGCAAGACTTGATGAAACTTGTTGTTTAAATATTTTTTTTTACTGATGTCATTACTTTCTAATGTTGTTTTATGATTACAAGGATATGTTTTATCATTACTAGGATATGTTTTATGCAGAGAAACTAAAATTTTTATAGCATTACCTGACATTTTGAGAAGCTAAAATTAATAAATGTTGTTTTCCGAGAGCAATTTATGTGCTTTTTAATAGGGTGGATCGATTTTACATTTTATTCGATTTCCATATTCTAATAGAGACAAAAACTTGCGCATGCATGAGAAAATAGCCTCTGCAAAATCTTAGCTTAATAGGTAATCATCTTCTGCCCCCGGCAGAGCGATGAAAATCATATTTTAGTAGTCAAAAACGTATTTTTCTTATAATTTTTAAAATATTTCAATATGCATCAAAATTATTCCTAATAACTATAAAGTCGATGAAAAAGACCTCATATGATCTTTTTTCCAAGCGCGTTGTCCTACGTTAATATCTTTTGCCCCCGGCAACAACGTCAAATGTTGAAAAAATAGGTAATTTATATACATTTTTTCAGATCATATAGTTTTAGTTCAAGAACCAGAATCCCAGTACATGGGGCATTTCACTCCTGCATCAGGTTCTGCCACTGCAATAACATCAGGTATCATCAACTTTCTAGAGACTAACAATATTAGCACGGACGACATTGTGGCTCTCGGCTGTGATGGTACCGCAGTGAACACGGGTCGAAAGGGTGGAGCCATTCGTATGATTGAAATGAAACTACAAAGGCCAGTTCAGTGGATCATATGCCTATTACACGGTAATGAATTATCACTGCGACACCTCATTCAAGACTTGGACGGCAAAACAACTGGGCCAATGGGCTTTACTGGACCAGTTGGAAAACAACTGAACGACTGCGAAAAACTTCCAATTACAGAATTCGATGCCATTCCATCTCCCGACATTGACATAGATGATGCCGAGTTGAGCACTGACCAAAAATATTTGTTAGGCATCTACAGAGCAGTGTCGAGCGGTAGCTGCTCTTCAGCTCTCGCGGCTCGAAATCCAGGTAAGATGGCGCATTCCAGGTGGCTGACAACAGCAAATAGATTTCTGCGCCTCTACGTTTCAACCAGTGAACGAACCCTCCAGCACCTTCAACGAAATTGTGCGATTCATTATGACAGTTTACGCTGCACTGAGGGCGCAAAACATTTTTTCGAAATGATGCGTCTCTCTCAGACCATGCCTCAAAGATCTAAGACAATCGCCAACAAAGTCCTCCGTAGAAATTCTTTCTTTGCTCACCCAGAAAATATTTTGATCTCCATGCTACATGCCGATGAGCAACACATAAGAGAATTGGGATGGAGAAGAATATTAAAAGCACGATCAAAACAATCACCAGCGGGGGAAATTCGAGCCTTCGCCATGCCTGAGCTGCTCTACGATAGTCAAAACTATTACGAAATGATCAACTGGCAAACGGCTGAGGTGACCGAACCCCCCGTTACAAAAACAATACCTGATACCCGAATAAAAGAGTTTGTTGAGACGGGAGACCAGCCTAATGGACTGATCCCACTATTCCCTTGTCATACTCAAGCGGTCGAGAGACTCATCAAATTAGTAACCGAAGCCTCTGCCAGTGTAAGTGGAATAGAAGAGAGGGACGGATTCATCCGCTCCCGTCTTCACTCCCGAACAAAAATTCCACGATTTGATTCTAAGAAAGATTACCGTATGTAAATCGACATGCAGCCAAAGGAAGGGTGGTTGGGGCTGGATAGGGTGGAACTCGACGTACAGCCACCTCCTCGTGGTGAGTTCTGGGTTGCTAATTTTATAAAATTAGCAAGCGAGGAGCTGTACTTAGTACTTATCGTACTTATAACATCGCGTTAACGTAATTATAATCCACATTTAGACTTTTCTCGGGGACAGAAGATATTACTCTAGAGTCATCAAATTTTGCGTGTATGTTATTTCATGCCTAAGCAACGATATAAATGCTATGGGAAATATATAAATGCATTATTTAAGACAAAGAGCCGATCTGAAAATATGTATATAAATTACCTATTTTTTTCAACATTTGACGTTGTTGCCGGGGGAAAAGATATTAACGTAGGACAACGCGCTTGGAAAAACGATCATATGAGGTCTTTTTCATCGACTTTATAGTTATTAGGAATAATTTTGATGCATATTGAAATATTTTAAAAATTATAAGAAAAATACGTTTTTGACTACTAAAATATGATTTTCATCGCTCTGCCGGGGGCAGAAGATGATTACCTATTAAGCTAAGATTTTGCAGAGGCTATTTTCTCATGCATGCGCAAGTTTTTGTCTCTATTAGAATATGGAAATCGAAAAAATGTAAAATCGATCCACCCTACTTTTTAATCAAACGTAGATTTACCAAGCTAAGTGTTGATGCGTGCATATGCCGTTGTGAAGCTGGCTACAGGTATGTTTGTAACACGTGAGGTATTTGTGGCCAATTCGGTGATGTTGTATTTTATTATATACGTATTACCTACATTCACGATCTCCATGACCTCTTTATCGGGAGTATTGTCATAATCCGGGGACTTCGATATACATGGACTGCGCACGCAGACACTTTGGCGGGCCAGAGGAGTCCTATCCTCGATTGGCCCAAAATATGAATACTTTGCAAAAATGGGTAAAACATGACTAATTATGGTGCGTAAACATATCGATATATGATATGTTTAACATATGTGTGTGTGTGTGTGTATGTGTGTGTGTGTGTGTGTGTGTGTGTGTGTATTTATATTGTATTTTGTATTTATATGTGTATTCAGATTGCATTGAAAGACGTTTTGGTTGGTACCGACAACTAAATGGTGCTAATTATTATGCCAGTGTAAGACAATTCCTTGAGGCGGAAAGAACAATAAGACTTAAAAGTTTAATAAAATTCTCCAACTTCAGTATGTCAGAAATGAAAGATGTGTTTGAAGGTAGCAATTGTGCTAAGGAACAGCAAATAGGTACTGATGCTATGGTACTTCTTGAAAGTATTGAGTTTCAAATTGAATTAGAAAGTGTTTCACCTGACGACAATGCAGTTCTATTTTATATTTCTGGGTACATTGCCAGATCAATCAAAAAGACACTAAAATGCTCTTCTTGCTGTCAACTTCTTGTCAAAGATGACACAATTCCTACAGTAAATATTGAGATTCCAACAGAAGGAGTGAGTGAAAGTGATACAACTTAAAAAAGAGTTTCTTGAATGCAATAAACTGTGGTGGTTTATGTAATCCTTCTGACATAGTGTTTGTAACAGCAGTTCATGCCTATGAGCTTTATCTGCTCATCTTCATAGATAATTCTTTGAGATCACAAATCTTAGGATTCGAAAATCCTAGAGCAATTTTTGTTAAATTTTTTTTTGAAAAGATGGCAGAAAATGAAAACACAGAAACATTATGTAATATTAACTGTGACAATGGTCATAACTTCAAAAAGTGAGTTGAAAAAGTTTCCCAAACAATATTTAATATTGGTGCAAAAAATTATGTTAGTGAAGTGAACAGCCAAATTCATGTAGAACGGAAAAGAAAGCCGGCTACTAAGGATGATAAACAATCACCAAGTGTAAAAAAGATTGCTAAATTGCAATCTGATAAAATGTAATTACAAATGTAAGTTGCATTTTTTATTAAAATTAGTGATCTTAAATTTTTTTTTGTTAAAATGTTCCGTTTTTGCAATATAGTTCAAAATAATAATATTAACTTCGATAATAATGATATTGACTTCGATACCCCCCCTTAAGTAATGTTGAGTGGCTAGAATGTTGTGTTTTGCTCTTAGGTATGGTTAAAAACATGGTAGGAGTTCATTATAACACATTTTTTAACTTATTTGCAATCTTTCAATTTGAACCCTAGGCCTCCTCTGGCCAACCCTAAAATCGCGTGTCGAGTTCATGTATATCGAAGTCCCCGCATAATCGCACACCTCGTTATAACTTTGGGCCAGATGAACGTTCCCCTTGCCTGTATTCTGTGCAAATTTTCCCCAAAGACTATTTAGGCACAACTTTGTACTAATGCGCTTGCCAGGGTTCTTAACAATTTGGGCCCGGTCAAGTTGTATACCTTCACAGTCACGGTTGCGCTGAATACACCGATTTTTCACCCTCGGTCTCAACCCCTCGCGGGTACTCCGATGCTTCTACCTTATCCTTCAAAAACGTATTTTTATACGGTGTGAATAGGTTGTTAGCTTCTAGAACCTCCACACCTCATATATCTTCAATATTCTGTAGCCATGGCGAACGGCTAGGAGCAGCTCAGGTTTTGTATATACGCCTCTGATGTTCCGCTGGTTGATTGTGTGATTACAAGCCCCATTGTTCTCCTCTGAGCACTTCACGCACAGGAGAAACATGAGCTTGTGGTCTATAACGACGGGTAAGATCGACATCCATAAGTCGCGAAGGGGGAGCACGTCTATGAAAGAAAGACCGAAATAGTAAGGGGTTCCAAAAAACCTTAGTCCCCTATTTCCAGCTTACATGTTTACTTATATCGAAATAGTTTTTAGTGATTGTAAAAATATATAAAATTCTTTATTTATTGCAGGTATTAAAATTACTCTAGCTGATAAAGTGATAATATAATGGCTTCTCAATTAATTGGTGATTCAGAGAGGCAACGTGTGATAGATCGCATACGAGCAATAACATTTCGGGAAGCTTGTGATGCTGGAGCCACCTTTATAACACGTTCATGGGTTGCCAAAAAGTTGCGAAGAAGTGAGGACTTCGTCAAAAGAAATTGGAATAAAACTTTGGATGAATGTGAAATGGATACAACCAAATCTGGGCGCCCAAATTTGCCACTCTCTCAGGAAACAAAGGACATCATTGAAAGCGGTACGCGTAAGCGGAAAAACAGCTGTGCTAAACTTTCTAGAGAGATCGAAGTGTTGAGAGGAAAGATCGTTAGTGGTGAGATCATTCGACTGTACCGTCATAGGCAAGGTTTAAAGCCTTGGCATGAACTTCTAAAGCCAAGAAAAACTCGACTTAACATCGATGACAGAATGTGGTTTGCCCATTATCTCGAAGATTGGGATGTGGATGATTTCATGAATTTAGTTGTCTCCGATGAATTTTTTGTTTACGTAACACGTCGGCCTAACTACCAAAATGATCGAGTGTGGGCCACAACACCAGATGAAATCGATGACATTGAACATTATCGCGAATTATTAAAAAGTTCAGACTGTGTTGGTGTGTTTGTTTTGTCACTGCAAAGAAGCTCATGTGGGTGCTGAAGCCAAATGGTCAGAGTTGGGATGGACAGTATTTTCGTGATATTATTCTATCCCAGCATGTCATTCCTTTTCTAAGAAACCCAAACAATGTTATGGATGTCGATCAGGTCACACTTCTGCACGATAAGGCCCCCTGCTTTAAGGCATTAGCCACTCAACAGTTGTTGCGGAACCATGAGATCGATTTCTTTGGAAATGAAGAATGGCCAGGAAATTCTCCTGACTTGAACGTCTGTGATCACATTGGATCAGTTATAAAGGACAAGGTTGAATATCCCTTGTTTCAAGAACATGCAGCAAATTGATTTTTGAAGGATACAATGACGCAACACATTGAAACTGTTTTAGCAAATTTGCGTAACGATCAAAATCTATTCACGTCACTTTTGGCAAGCTACCCAAAGCGAATTCAGGCTGTCTTGGAAGCCAATGGCGCGAACACCAAATTTTAATTGTTTCTCATTAAATGCAAGATTAAATTCTCTTTTGTAAGGTATGTTTAGTTTTACTGTAGCTCGAATGGTTTAGGCCATGGGTGGGGGGGGCTAAGGTTTATTGGAGCCCCGTACTTGTTCAAATTTGCTGAGAACTCTTCGATGGCGAGCAGTGCTGGATCCACCAGTTTTTCAGGTGCTCCTACGGGGTACGGGTTGTTCTTCATCACGTACGGATATAAAGAACAGAAATCGTAGTAATGGAGTTTCACGCCCTAAGTAGACGGAAAGCATATCTTGAATGGGCTTGTACGCCCTCCGAACAAGCTATCACCACATTTGAGAGGGTCCAACACCATTCAACGCTTGATGGTGTTTATTTCTTGGCGGTCCTGCCCATATGTTTCCATCCGTGCATCATACTCATGCTCCCACAAGATCTTGTGAGTGAACTGGGAGCCTATAAGATGATCGCGGATGCGGGTCCATGCAAGACTGTTAGCAGGAGATCTACACTCAGGACGTGGGCAGCTTCTCACCAGTGGCCCGGTCTTCGCTTGGGCCATCAACCCTAAAAACACGACCATTGATCTTAATGGGTACTTCCCCCGTTTTGCGGGCATGTTTTATGTATACACCGGTCTGCATTTGTAGGTGTATGAGCCAGTAAATAGCCCTGTGCCCATAACTGTGAGGGCTGTTTCTGTGAATGACGGTTAAGATGTCTTTAGGCGTGAAATTGTTCTTGACCACAGTAAAGCACGATGATGCGATCATGGTTGCGACTTGCAGCAGGTCGCAGTTCAACAGAGCTATGTATCTCCTTCTAAAGGTCTGGAAACATACTCTAAGCATGCGCACATCATTCACACAATAACGCTCACATTCATCAGCTATATTGTAAGGATTATCTTCATTAAAACTGTTGTAGTACCGGTCAAATTCTGCATTGGTATAAGTTTGTTTCCCCTTTTCAAGGGGTCGCCTGTAAATATCTCCGATGACTCGTGTTCAAGCAGTTCCGTATAAAAGAACTGTGTATCAAATTTTTCCCCGTTGTGGGCAAGAATATAGTAATTTTTTTAACTTGTCCGCTAACTTGACAATATAGGACACAAAGAGTTTCACAGGGTTATCATGGGCGATCGTTTTAAAAACGTTTGTCCGTTTACCACATTTGTGACACTCATCACACTCAGTCGTCATGTACTCATAGCAGATAGTCTGACTTACAAGATGTGGGATAACCTCTTTGGTTTCAGCAACCGTACAGTATATGTTTCTATATCGTAGTACACAGTCATACAAGGTCTGTGTTTAGATTTAGTGTTTTTCATATAACATACATGCTTTACTCCATCCGCCTTATATTTCTCATGGCATGTAGGACAGTGAATTTCATCATATTTATGCTTGACGTTCCCCCAATTAGCTATCATATGAAACATACCACATTCACAGATTTTCATTTTCCTGCACGTGCCAATTGACTTATGGAGCTCAAAGCAATTATTATTAAAAAATGTCCGTCTACACACATTACAATTCCTCTTCTCGGCTTCAACTATACGGCTTTCACATTTGGAGCTTTTACACTGCTCACACACCATGTGGCATTCCTTACAATGTTTCACTATATCATCGCAAACTCTAGACATCCCTTACACAAATCATGATGCCTTCCATATTTTCTACTTTTATCATAACTCGCGTAAAGGTCCATTATATTACGGATGGGGAGATACGTTGTACCTGACAGCCTTAAAATAAGTAGGGGTATTGTACGATTTGTCACACTGCTTTTAAAAATATACACGGTCCTACGACGATCATCCATTCCAAATACAACTATACGAACATTCATTTGCTGCTCCATCCTTCTAAACTCTTCAGGACCCATATTAAAATCAAACTCATTCTTGCAATCAAAAGCCAGTTTACGGGCACGCTGCAAAACAAGCAACCAAATTTTTTGGGCCCGTGTATTTAGCACAGTAAACATATGGGCCAAGACTAATGCTATGAAGCCGCAACTATGATCGGTGTTTATATGCCGTCTGTAAATAGCCTGAGAATTGAAGCTGAGAGTATAAGGTGTGGAACTATGACCCCGCAACACGGAATACACCGTCAATATCTACCGTGAATTTGTCCATATTGAAGGATGTACTACTTTGAGAGGCCTGCATTATACGGCCCAAGATATATTCTATATCTACCGCAGCTAAGGGTCCGAATGGTATTACTACCAAAAATCATCTACATCCCCGTCATCTGACCCGAACCCGAAGGATAACCTCGTCCTGACTTCACGTTCATCGCTGTTTTGAAGGGGAAACTCTACAATACGTTCAATTACGCGAAGTAGACCGTGTTCAACACCATTACTATACATGGTTCCACGGTCAATCCTAACTATATACCGATTTTTAGTCAGGGCCGTGGTGGGGATATCGGTGCGCACCAACTCGAATATCATGCCATCCTCTACAGAGTGAGAAGCTGCAGCTGTTGAGAAGGATGTACCCGGAATTGAACAGGAATAAGGAGGCACAACTTTATTTAAGGAGTGAGCTAGTGGAGGGATTGTGCCGTAAGACGTAGAGGGCTGCAACTATATTACTGGGAGTCTAACAACCGGTGCACTCCTGGCACGTTTTATACCTGACGTGGAAGGTTCTTCATCATGCCTCCGCTTTGAATTGTCGCGTGGTGTTGTTACGGGTGTCGCTGGTGTGGGCTCGTCAGCGGGTATGGAGTCTGTAACCACAACTACACTGTCATCGGTGTCATCTGTAATATAGATGATAGGGACATGATGCTCTACCTCGTCATCATTCACTGTTCTGTGTAAGAAAAGGAAAAACAAGACTGTAGAATATAAGGAACATCACTTAAATTTTTATAATATTTTGTAAATGTTCCACTTAGAGGTATGACGTGTTAGAGATGGAATCTGTAGAAAAATTCAGGTTCACGAGCCCGTCCACATGTATTATATCTGGCCCTACAGAATGTGATAAAACTGTGTTTATGCTTAAAATCATTAAAGATAAGGGGGAGATGTTCTCAAAATTTGTTCATAAAGTCATATGGTGCTATTCGACGTACCAGTCAGTATTCAACGAGTACCAAGATGATATTTTTTCCACAAAGGCTTATATGACGTTAAAGGGACGTTAATTCGTTAAAGGGAAATGAGTATACAGTCATTGTAATTGATAATCTCATGTTAGAAATTGATAAAACGTTTGCAGAGACATTTACAGTGTTCTCCCACCATTTTAACATAAGCGTGTTCTTCATCAATAAGAATCTATTTTTCAAAAATAGATACATGCGCGATGTGTCGTTAAATACACACTCTCGTCTTATTCGCGCAACCTAGAGATGTATCGCAAATTGGGGTATTAGCCACTCAAATATTCCCGAATCAGCGTAAGGAGTTTTTGGAAGTTTATAAAGAAGCTACAAGTTAACGTTACGGATATTTGCTTTGTGACCTTCACCCGCGAAACACGTTTAGGGTGCTTCTAAGAACGAATATATTCCCAAATGAGGCTGAAACGGTGTATATTCCAGAATGACAAATAGGCTAAAGAAATACTATGAATTAATAAAAATCTATCATCGATTTCCCCGGGCATTTCAGCAGATGTTTGTGAAAAATATCGACTCGGACTTTTTAAAATGCATCTGTGAAATCTGCCTTAATGTTATAAAGTGTAATGTACCAATGAAACCCCCTCAGAAGGCTCGCCTACGTCTTTAGAAGAACATAATACGTACGCTTGCTCGTAAAAGAGGGGCGCCAGATACCTCGGGAGGAAGGCGCTACAATCAGGTTTTAACACGGTAAAAGACATAATGGTGGGGGTGAGACCTAAAGAAGCCCTAAAAAAGCACTTAAAACGTACACGGGACGAAACCATCAAAGATGCAAAAAGAAAAATGCATGGTGGTGGGAAGAAGAGGGCTGTCCGGAAGAAGAAGAAGAAGGGGTTACCAGCACGTGGCGTTAAACGTAAAAGGACATAAAAAAAGAAGTGTTCTAAGCGAATGAAACCTATGGTTGATAATTTTTTTTAACTGATATAAGCTAAGGATTTGCTCTCACGAATCATATGCTGTTTACTACTTGTCGAGAAAGGTGGCACTATTTCTGACTCGTCATGGCACGCTTTGTTCATCCGTGTAGCTCACAATGTTGTAAATCGGAGCTGTCCATCTTTGACATGCCCCCCCAACACAAGTTTCTATTGAGCACAGTGACTATTACGATTAACCCATTAAACATAATTAGTTCCACAAGTGCTCCTATTGAATTCGTGATATCCAGCTCAGGCTGCATGCACATGTACGCTAAACTACGTATAGCCCATTCAGATGGAACAGACTGCGATGATAAATATGTTCTATTTCCCGAAATAAACTTTCTACACCCCATATTCAGGCAGTGTGATGTGTTTTTAAATCAGGTCAACATCTCAGCAGGGTCTGGCTACTATCTCCTACGAGCCTATCTGGAAACGTCCTTAACTTTTCAAAAAAAGCGAAGGATACCTTTTTAACTGCCGGATGTTATTATCAAGCTAAAGATGGAAGTAGTATAAAGGCCAAATTAAAAAAAATTAAAAAGAAGATATATGACTACTTTGGGCGCCTCCACACAGATTTCACATTCCAGGAGAACCTGCTTGTGAATGGGGTCGATATGAAAATAAAGCTCACACGTACGAGCCCTAAGATTTGCTTAAATCTGGGTGCTGACCAAGAAAAGAGCTCGAACCCTATAGTGATTCATATTATGGAGACATATCTCCGCTTACGTCGAGTGAAATTAAGCTCTGCTAAGCAACTAGAAATCGAAAAAAATTTACTACACGCCATAGTAAAATACCCAATTAATAGAGTCCAACTTAAGATATATACGGTGCCCTCAGGCCTAACATTGAAACAGATAGAAAATATTGATCTTGGAGCTCTACCTAAAAGGTTATTAATTGGAATGCAGGAGCACGCTTCTGTGAATGGAAAATACAAAAAGACTGCATTTAAGTTCGAAAATTTCGGCCTTAAAAATATAGCCCTCTACGTCAATGGAGTGGCCTTAGGTGGGACATTGAAACGAATTATTCTACAGATGACGCGTTTCCATTTTGCTGGAGAGCGTATAGCAATCTTGCACATATTGCTGGTACTTCCACCGAATTAGGAATCGGCGTAACGCAGAAGGAATTCGTTGAGAGGGTCAGTATGTACCCTTTTGACCTCTCTTCCGACTTATCTGCGAGTATAAACACACACATAAGCCCACAGCAGAGTGGGAACATCTCAGTCAGATTGGAATTCGGCAAACCGCTAGACGCCCCTATTATTGTAGTAGTTTACCTGGAGTCGAAAGCCCTAATCGAAGTTGAGAAGGTTTAGGGGTGTACAGTAGTCACAGACTTTTAAAAATGGACACGATTACACTGCAGAGAATAATGCAGAGTGACCGATTCACACGCCCCAAATTTATCGGCGTGTTTGCGAAGAATGAAACGTTGAAACTTCCAACTAAGAGAGACTGCGGCACACTTATTCTAAATACGGATGTTAGTAGTGGAGAAAGGATTCATTAGAGAGCCGTTTATTTTAGAATTTAATAAATGTTCGTTCTACATGATTATTACGTACAGTGTATATATATATATATATATATATATATATATATAATATATATATATATGAATAAAACCACGAAGGAAAGGAAACACAAAATGGTGCTCAAGCGCTTTCGTCTAATGACATCCTCATTAGACGAAAGCGCTTGAGCACCATTTTGTGTTTCCTTTCCTTCGTGGTTTTATTCATCATAAATATTTTTCACGTGTTACTTTCGTGAAATAATTTTCATATATATATATATATATACACACATATATATATATGTCGAGCGGGTTCCCTAATGGGTCGCTCGAATGTAGACGACGACGATGGACTATGAATCCCGGAGGTGGTCCTCTTGGTTGGAGTCGGAGTTATATCCCAAAGATGATGGACAACGTCACTCTTGGGTTAGGAAAACTCCAAAAAAACTCTTTGGAGGTGTCGCGTCTCACGGCAACACTAGTGGACGCACCAGGCTCACACGCCTTGTAATAAAATGTTTGCGGTCTCCACTGACCACTCTTACCTCGGTTAACTGTAAAGTTTCGGAAAGGTTACCTTCAAGTGCTTCCTGATTTCGTTCACGGAGCACGGTCGAGACTTCGGGAGAAATCACTGTATCTATACTGAGTTTCGCGGTGAATGGAAACAACGGAGTTCACTTTAACAGGGTTTTTATTAACTCACTTCGATTTCACAATCTTTTGATAAGAACAATTAAATTTGGTTAAATTTCAGAAGTGAAAGTTATATGATTAAAAAGGATCAATTAAGTTGTACAATGTACAATTTTATGATTTATTTAACTTTACGAAGTGAAGGCTATAAGAGTCTCAAGGTGAGGATTAATATAAAATAAATCGTAAAATTAGTTAAGAAGCACAATATACAATTTATGCTGCTGTTTTTCTTAAAAGCAATTTCCGGCAGAGTTTATAAATTGGATTTAATTTGATTTGAACGAGGTAGTGCCACTGCACAATTAATCACAGAATTAATTACAGAGCCTGCGTGGTTGGGAGTAATAAGAGAACAAAGAACCTCGTTACCGACGCTCTCGGGGTTTGTAAAACCTATGGGTAGGGGGAGACGAGGTAGACTAAGGGTCACCCTCTTACGGGAGGAGTTTATCAGCAAGCGCCTATGATAGTTCTTGACATTCAAATTTGGGCGGAGGTAAATTCAACTTATAGCCGCGATTGGGAAATTGTGACTCGGGAGAGTTCCGGGGGTGAACCAATCATGATTGAAATAGTTTCTGCGGAGTTTACATTTTTCTTTTAATAATAAAGCATAATTGTAGGACGTAGAGGCGCCACGATGGCGGCGTGAAGGTAAGGTTGAACCCGTACAAAAAGGAATCGATTGGGAAGGGAGTTTAGAGCGCAAATGAATCTTATATTCGAAACAATCAATTTACATGATTTTTTGGAAGAAGATAAATACTGATCAGATACAGCTGAAATTTGGTGTAGAAGTGGGTTAGGCTAAGAGAAGACGGCCGGTATATAAGTTGACACAATTATGCTTTATCTATGGGAGTGGTAAAACGGAAGTGGGAGGATCGAAGAATTCATGCGATGACCATATTTTCATATGCATATCAAATTTAATGTTTTAATTTGAGATTACAGGGGGTTACACCGGATTACATGGGGTTACTTCGGATTACATGGGGTTACTGCGGATTACATGTGGTTACTTCGCGTATGAAAGATTGCACACTCTGTGATGTCAGAAGTAAGGAATTTTGGGTTCAATATTAGAACGCAATTCGTCAAAGACGAACTCGTTTTGAACCTTACAGTTTTACACTACGGGATATACCTGTATATATATATATATATATATATAATATATATATTATATATATATATATATATTATAAATAATGATATTAATAACATTAATAATAATGAACTATTCGAGAACTGCCACAAAAAGGAGAGAGAGAGAGAGAGAAGAGAGAGAGAGAGAGAGAGAGAGAGAGTGCTACTTAAGAAATAAATTTATTAGAAATTATATTTTGAAGTTGTAAGGTTATCGCCAAGTTTCCTTTTAGTAGATAGAAAAGAGAGATTTTGCTTTGCTGATAGAGATCACGGGTGCTACTTAAGAAATAAGTATCATTTCCAAAATTTATTATTAGAAATTATATTTTGAAATTCTAAGGTTATCGACCAAGTATGCTTTTAGTAGGTAGAAAAGAGATATTTTGCCTTTCCTGATAGAGATGATAGATGGACAAATTTTGGCTCCAAATTCGCTGCGTTCCATAAGCACAATACAATATTTAACTAAGAATCGCAATTAACTGAATACACTGGTATAAGGGCTTATTATCTTAATAATAGCCGTGATAAAATATATATATATATATATATATATTGTATATATATTATATATATATATATACAGGGCGTCCCAAAAAAATGTATACACACTTTAACAGCTGATAGCTCAATTGATGTTTCTTTCTTTCCAAGTTAAACCCATTAGAATTAATAATGGCAGTCAGACTAAGCTTTGAACAAAGGAAATTCATTCTAAAATGCTACTGGAAGTGTGAAAACGCAGTTGAAGTGCAAAGACAGTTTAGGAGGGAGTTTCAAACAGATCCACCAACGCGACTTACCATCACTCGAATTAGAGATAAGTTTGAAGCCGATGGAACTGTTCAGAATGTCCACAAGAAGCGTTCCGGAAGACCACGGACATCGACAAGCCCCACAAAGCAAGAAAGAGTACTGGAAACGTATCACCAAAGTCCAAGAAAATCTGTGCGGCAAGCGAGTCGTGAGGTAGGAATTTCAGAATCGTCTGTCCAACGCATTTTCAAGCGCTGTCAATGGAAAAGTTACATTCCAAGATTAGTCCATGCTATTAATGAAGATGATCCGGACCGAAGAGTGGAGTATTGCGAGTGGTACTTGGAACGATGTGGATGTGGATTGGACGAAGGGGTTTCGTAGAATACCCTCCGCGTTCACCAGACCTCACACCACTAGACTTTTTTATGGGGATACTTAAAAGACAAAGTCTACGCTATAAAACCTGCAACAGTCGCTGAATTGAGAGCAGCCATTGAACGAGAATGCACACAAATACCAAACGAAATGTTTCGTGATGTTTGCGATTCCATTGCTTCGCGTTATCAGCAGTGCCTGGACCAGAACGGACGTCAGTTTGAAAACAGGCGTTGACAAAACAATTAAATAATGTCTGTAGATTCTATTACATTTTGAAAATTAAATGTATTTTAATAAACACTGCCTTTATAAGTATTTAAAGTGTGTATACATTTTATTGGGACGCCCTGTATATATACTGTATATATATATATATAAATAAATTGTACAGTGTGTGTGTGTGTGTGTGTGTGTGTGTGTGTTCGTGGCGTTTACCCTGTTCAGATGTGTACTCCGTCTTTCTGGAGACATTCGTATCTCAAAACTCTATCGTTTTTAAATAAATTGGTTGTGCCTGTTTGTTATGATGTCGAGTGATATTGCTTAATATACATTTTATAATATTTTATAGTAATTTTAAGTATTTTTAAAACCTTGCAGCGACCTGAGCTATTTTACGTTCTACGAATGGTTAAATTTTTAATTAAGAAATTTAAACCAGAAGTTAAGAGACAAAACGTTGGATTAGGAATCAGTTCCTCAAAGGAGTGTGTTGTTTAATTCAAGAATGGTCCTAAAGAACATTTACTTTAGTTGAAAATAGTGTTTCTCTTACTTTAGAGAATTATCTTATTTTCATGCAACCTGGCGAATCACAATTAAATGAATAAACTGAAATAATGGTTTATTATCTTAAACGTGATAATATATATATATATATATATATATATTAGAAACTATACAGAGTGTGTGTGTATGTGTGTGCGTGCTTGAGGCATACCTATGCTAGTTTATATGTACGTAAATAACTGTGTACGGCCTATACGACTGGCTGTGAGGTGAACGGCTGCCTTCTAAGCCTGATGGCTGTGATGCTGAAGACACCATTATGCGATGCTCCATGGCTTCGAACTGATGGATCTTTTCTCTCTCCTTGTGTTTAGGCTACCCACACACCCACATGCATATACAGGGTGTCTCAAAAGTCACTATCTATTTTGAAAAATAATGGGAATTACGAAAAACTGGTTTAAGACATGAAAAATATATTGATTTCAAAGTGCCACAAAGAATTAGTGCTATTTATTTATCTGTCTCCACATGGCGACCATCAGTGTCTCTACAGAGCTCAAAGCGATAAGTTGTTTCCCGGAACACACTTTCCAGCATTTGAGGTGTTATTTTCTGAACTGCATCGGTAATACGATTTCGAAGTTCGGCTACATCACTAATTCTTCTACCAGTGTACACCTTAGACTTAATGAAACCCCAGGCGAAAAAATCTAATGGGGTTAAATCGGGTGAACGTGCTGCCCATGGTTGTGTTCCTCCACGACCAATCCAGCGACCGGGGAAGCGTCTGTCAAGATAATCACGTACAATTATTGCATAATGGCACGGTGCTCCATCCTGCTGAAAAACTACTGTGTCAAGAATGCCATCTGTAAGAAGTTGAGGTTCGAGGAATTGTTCAAGCATGTCAAGATAATAAACCAATTAACTTTTTTTAAATACAGAAATTTGCACCAGAAGTACATATCTTTATGCCAGCATAGCATTTTTTTTAAAAACATCTAATGTCACTGAAATAGATAGTGACTTTTGAGACACCCTGTATATATATATATATATATGAAAATTATTTCACGAAAGTAACACGTGAAAAATATTTATGATGAATAAAACCACGAAGGAAAGGAAGCACAGAATGGTGCTCAAGCGCTTTCGTCTAATGACATCCTCAGGAACACTGAAGTGCATAAAGAGTTACAGCCTATATATAGGTTACAGAAAAAGATATATATATATATATACAATAAACGGAAAAAAAAAAAAATAAAATAAAAAAGTAAAGGATTGTGGGAGGCGCATACAAATTTGTAAGGAAAAACTATCGATTTTTAGCACAAGATCAAATGAATTCTTTCCAACCAATGTTATATAAAAAAAAAAAGTACAAATTTATACTGGAAATCTGCCCGAGTTTTAGCACTCTACCCTTCTTGCTTAACGTTCGATGTATATAAAAATAAATTGAAAAATAAAAGTTATTAGAGTCTAATAACTAATAACTTTTATTTTTCAATTTATTTTTATATACATCGAACCTTAAACAAGAAGGGTAGAGTGCTAAAACCCAGGCAGATTTCCAGTATAAATTTGTATTTTTTTTAATTTATATAAAATTGGTTGAAAACAATTCATTTAATCTTGTGCTAAAAATCGGTAGTTTTTTTTTTTATAACATTGGTTGGAAAGAATTCATTTGAGCTTGTGCTAAAAATCGATAGTTTTCCTTACAAATTTGTATGCGCCACCCACAATCCTTTATTTTTTATTTCTTTTTAATTTTAATTTTTAGTTTTCCGTTTATTGTATATATATATTTTTTTTTTCTGTAACCTATATATAGGCTGTAACTCTATGTACTTCAGTGTTCCTGAGGATGTCATTAGACGAAAGCTCTTGAGCACCATTCTGTTTCCTTTCCTTCGTGGTTTTATTCATCATATATATATATATATATACTTATGTGGGTCTGACCTGCCTTAGGTTAGGAAACACCTTGGAGTTCACATACACACAACTCATATATATAAAAGCTTTTTTATACATGCATACACACCCACATGCATATATATATATATATATATATATGAAAAATTATTTCACGAAAGTGACACGTGAAAAATATTTATGATGAATAAAACCACGAAGGGAAAAGAAACACAAAGGGGTGCTCAAGCGCTTTCGTCTAATGACATCCTCAGGAACACTGGAGTGAAAGGACAGATCAAGGCAATATATAGGTTACAAAAATAAACATACATACATACATATTCACATATATATACATATATATATATATATATATATACATATACACATATACATATATACACATATATATAGTAAGCATAGAAAAAATTGTGGGAGGAGCAAACAACATTTGTATGGGAAATTGACACTTTTAGCGTTTCGGCCGACATTCAATATAAATTCAAAAGGCTTGTTTATGAAACAGGTCACAAAAGAATAAAGAAATAAAAATAAATATAAATATAAATTGAGAAAAAATTAATTACAAAATAGTGCCTTAGTGATATATATGTCACAGCCTAAATAACCATAAAGAAATAAACCGACAAATAAAAAACCACAAATATATATATATATGTAAAAAGTGAACAATGAACAATTCCTACACCATCATTATATGAATTCATTGTCCATTTTTACATAAGAAACCAAAAATCACATAAGCGAGTTTTGGATAGAATTTCGATTTGTACGTCTTTATTCATTCCTGTATTTTTCTAATTCATCTTTCTAATAACGACTTATACACTATGACGTTACAAAATAACTTTATTCTCTTTACGTTTCCCACTCTTTGTCTCTAATTCGTTCTTGTAAATCTTCCTAACAATGATTTGTACTATACGTAAAAATTCAATAACTATGACGTCACATTTTCCCTTCATCATATATCTAGTATCCAATGTATGAAAATTCTTTAACATCATGCTAAGGACGAAACACTCTATAGAAGTCATTATTTATATGTTATGTAGTATAAATATAATTATTATTCAACCATACTCATTCTTACATTCATGTTCTTTCTTGACCGCTATCCTTTATTAATTTTATTACTTATTCATTCATCTACCTATTGTCTACTTATGCCCTATCAACTTATCAGTCTATGTTTACTCGTGTCAATCATGAAATGCAAAACTTTCCCAGTTCGTTCGAGAACGCGAAAAAACGTTCTCGTATTATTTTTTTCATTTTTATTTTTAATTATATGACCTCCCAGTTGAACTCAAAATGCTGAGTTAAGAAGTTATAAAATTCCACTCACGACGACAGAATCGAGCGCCTCAAAGATAAAAAATACCTCCGTTCGCTCTGATTTCAAATTTATAACATTTATAACATATTATGTTATATCATGTGTGTCATGTCTTATGTACTTGTGTTGTACTAATAACCATCTAGTATAACCATATATAAATATATAAAAACACTGTAAGAATGGTAAACGACGTAATGTACTTCAATGAAACTGTACTTAATGATGTAATGTACTAAATGACGTAGTCAATGTACTTTAATGGGATTGTAGTTAACGATAATAAATGAATTAATTGGTAATTATAATCATAGTTACAGTAGACCAAAATTACAATGTAGTCAATGTCCGACCAAACATTATGTCGCCATAAGGAATGTAGAATCGACGATACTGTTGTTATTTTTTTTATTATTATTTTTCCGTTGGAATAAATTTTGATGTGCTTTCTACTTTGCCAAATAATTGATGACCTGTTGTTTTTTAAAATCTCATAATCATTTTTTAGATTTAGCTTAATAATGAATCCTGAGTAACTTTTGCCATGTCATGTTTTGTATACATTCTTTCTTCGTTATAAAAGATGAAGTCATGTCTTGCCTAAGCATTTAATTGTAAATCTTAAACCTTTAATTTTTACTCATATGCATATTTTAGTGTAAAGATGCATAGTTCAATTTCCACTTTTAGTTAACTTGGCAGATCATAACAACATCAGATCTGAAAATACGCAATTTAAGATAAAAATATGGCTTCATCTTCAAATATCTTGTTTATTCGTTTAAACCTTACCACAGCTAAAAGATTTACTTTATTTTCAAATATTGTGCAAAAATAATGCAGCCTCTTCAACATTTAATAATGACGATGTTAATAGAATCGGGGTATATAAACCGCACAAATTTCTTCCATGTTTATTCTGATTCCAACTACGAGGCTGAGCATTACCTGTAACAGTTTAGGAGTAAAACACAGTAAGAAAAAGTCTTTATCTTCTCCTTCGAGCCGTGCTCTCTTCAGAAAACTTAGTCATTAGAATCTCCCGATAAGTTACAAGAAGAATCGGGGAGAAACCTCAAAGAATTTAATAAGCCTCTCAGAATCCTCCGAGCCAGTATAGAAGAACTCGGAGAGTAGTATAGAAGAAACTACTGCAAGTAACAGATCCGTTGCTGCCTCCTAACCAGAACCCCCGTCGACTTCGAACCAACCCAGGGCCATAGACGGAGGGGTTAACAGTCTGGCGACCCTGCCCCAGGATTAGAAGAATATTTTAAGAAGAAGATTTTAAGAAGAAGATTTTAAGAAGAAGAATATTTTAAGAAGAAGAATATTTTAAGAAGAAGAATATTTTAAGAAGAAGAAGATTTTAAGAAGAGGATTTTAACAAGTGGCGATCCACCATTTGACCGGTGTCACGACTTCCAGTTCGTAACATCCACCCTTGAACCGGTGTGTCACGACTCCAAGTTCTCCACGCCTAGTTTTCATCCAAGAAGAAGTAGCCAGCAAGACACATCTTCAGGACACGTCTCTAAGGATTTCGCCGTAGGAATCTTGTTAAGTACAAAACTCTTTTTTAAATAATCTCTAAAACATTTGAAAAGTCAGTATTATTAACAGTTAATATTTAGTATGGAGCCAGAATTAACACAAAACACAGTGAACACTTCAGACACCAGTGATACATTTTTTTTTTTAGTGAAACTAATTGTCACAGAAGTTAATTGCAACAGAGTTAATTGCAACAGAGTTAATTGCAACAGAGTTAATTTCAAGAGTTATTTTCAGTTATATTCAGTATAGAATAATTTTATTTTATGTATCAAACATAATAGTATCGTACCTTCGTGTACATTCGAGTGAAATGTTGTTTACATTTTTTTATATTTTTTGTTTGCAAATTTTTTTCAATTACTGAATTGAATTGACTTGTAAATTAAGAGAGAGAGAGTTTACAGAGAGTTTACAGAGAGTTTACAGAGAGTTTAGAGAGAGTTTATAGAGTTATAGAGATACTTGAAGCAGTTTCAAGTTCCATTTTCAGTTTCAGTTGGTTGTAACCAAAAGGGACAACCAAACCCAGAGATTTATAAAGATACTTGAAGTAATTTTTTGAAGTAATTTTTTGAAGTAATTTTTTGAAGTCATTTTTTTGAAGTCATTTTTTGAAGTCAGTTTTCAAGTCAGAAGGTTGCACCAAGAGGGTCAACCAAACAGAGGTTAATCGTCTCCACTTGATAAAGATCAAGTGCAGTCATTTTCCATTTTCAGTTAATTTCAAGTTAGTTTAAGTTATAGAGATACTTGATTGCATTTCAAGTAAGTCGGTTGCACCAAGAGGGTCAACCAAAACAGAGGTTAATCGTCTCCACTTGGTAAAGATCAAGTGCAGTCATTTTCCGTTTTCAGTTAATCTTCACTTGATAGCAGTTCAAGTACAAGTCAGTTTAAGTTTCAAGATACTTGACAAGCGTTCAATTAGACAGTTTAAGTTTCAGAATACTTGACAAGCGTTCAAGTTAGACAGTTTAAGTTTCAGAATACTTGACAAGCGTTCAAGTTAGACAGTTAAGTTTCATTTTCAGTTTCAGAATACTTGATAGAGTTCAAGTCAGAGTTATATTCAAAGTCAGAGTTATATTCGAAGTCAGAGTTATATTCGAAGTCAGAGAGTTTTATTTGAAGTCAGAGAGTTTTATTTGAAGTCAGAGAGATTTATTCCAAGTCAGAGAGATTTATTCCAAGTCAGAGAGATTTATTCCAAGTCAGAGAGATTTATTCCGTCATTTTTATTCCAAGTCCCAAGTCATTTTTATTTCGAGCCCCAAGTTAGTTTTCAATGCAGTCAATTGAAATCAACTTTTCATTGTAATTTAAGAGAATTTAATTTAAGAAAATGTAATTTAATTTTAATTCAACCTTTTTTTGTGTTGTAAAAGAGAATTAAATTCAACCTGAATTGACCGGGTTGCGTCTTTGGTTTAACCTTTTCTTTGTTTGTAAGACGGAAATTCACTGATTTGTCTTTCCCTTTTCATGCATTGTTATGTATATAAATATATAGTTATGTAATTTATTATTTGTACAAAGGTTGTAATGACTTTGATAATCATTGTAATGTATACGTGATAATAATAGTTGTGTAATAATTAATTAATCGATCATGTACCTAATTTATCCTGCTCTGTACGATCGGGAAATTTACCCGTATGACCGTACATACCCTAAATTTCAGTCATTTAATTTTTAATAAAACTTCTACACAATAAAACAAATGTATTTGTCTATATGCAAACATCATCGTTATAATCTTAATAATTTTTGCTTACTATATAATAATTCTCGTTCATACATTTATTAAGTTGTTTTATCTATTCCTTAAAGTAAATATATATATATAATCCTAAGCCACCAATGACCCCTAATGATCTAGTTCTTCACAGGATGAACAAATTACTCTCATATTCTACATACTATTGTACCGACTCACTCATCTACAGATGCTTCTTACCAATATTTATAGATACATATGCACACTGACGTACAACTTCAACTATTCAACTATAAATCCCCTTTCTCCTTTTGGACGTATCACCAACCACTACAATTTGTACCTAATACACACAACTACACATTTGACCACAGGTCTATACATCATCCATTACGTAATTCTATTTTTACCTACACTAGTCAATAAAAATTAGCTTATAGATTGTACGATTTATATTTTTCCCTTTTTCCTATTCATTATGAATGTAATTTTCCCCACAGAAAAAAAAAATAAATAAAATTTTGCTAAAAATTTTACAATATCATTCTTTGTCTAGCTTAATTGTTTATCTAAATTAAAGTTTTAATCTTTGAATTTTTATATTTTATCATAGCCCTCTACGCGAGTGTCATGTTAAAAAAATTTGATTACTCTGCATTGTACTCAACTACCCGAACTCGTTCTGTATAAAATTTGTATTGTAAAGAATGTCGTCATTACTTACGATGTTATTTTCTCAATTGTATTGTATAAATATCATTTAAAAAAAAAAGAAAAAAAAAGGGAGAGCAATGTAAAAAGTGAACAATGAACAATTCCTACACCATCATTATATGAATTCATTGTCCATTTTTACATAAGAAACCAAAAATCACATAAGCGAGTTTTGGATAGAATTTCGATTTGTACGTCTTTATTCATTCCTGTATTTTTCTAATTCATCTTTCTAATAACGACTTATACACTATGACGTCACAAAATAACTTTATTCTCTTTACGTTTCCCACTCTTTGTCTCTAATTCGTTCTTGTAAATCTTCCTAACAATGATTTGTACTATACGTAAAAATTCAATAACTATGACGTCACATTTTCCCTTCATCATATATCTAGTATCCAATGTATGAAAATTCTTTAACATCATGCTAAGGACGAAACACTCTATAGAAGTCATTATTTATATGTTATGTAGTATAAATATAATTATTATTCAACCATACTCATTCTTACATTCATGTTCTTTCTTGACCGCTATCCTTTATTAATTTTATTACTTATTCATTCATCTACCTATTGTCTACTTATGCCCTATCAACTTATCAGTCTATGTTTACTCGTGTCAATCATGAAATGCAAAACTTTCCCAGTTCGTTCGAGAACGCGAAAAAACGTTCTCGTATTATTTTTTTCATTTTTATTTTTAATTATATGACCTCCCGAGTTGAACTCAAAAATGCTGAGTTAAGAAGTTATAAAATTCCACTCACGACGACAGAATCGAGCGCCTCAAAGATAAAAAATACCTCCGTTCGCTCTGATTTCAAATTTATAACATTTATAACATATTATGTTATATCATGTGTGTCATGTCTTATGTACTTGTGTTGTACTAATAACCATCTAGTATAACCATATATAAATATATAAAACACTGTAAGAATGGTAAACGACATAATGTACTTCAATGAAACTGTACTTAATGATGTAATGTACTAAATGACGTAGTCAATGTACTTTAATGGGATTGTAGTTAACGATAATAAATGAATTAATTGGTAATTATAATCATAGTTACAGTAGACCAAAATTACAATGTAGTCAATGTCGACCAAACATTATGTCGCCATAAGGAATGTAGAATCGACGATACTGTTGTTATTTTTTTATTATTATTTTTCCGTTGGAATAAATTTTGATGTGCTTTCTACTTTGCCAAATAATTGATGACCTGTTGTTTTTTAAAATCTCATAATCATTTTTTAGATTTAGCTTAATAATGAATCCTGAGTAACTTTTGCCATATCATGTTTTGTATACATTCTTTCTTCGTTATAAAAGATGAAGTCATGTCTTGCCTAAGCATTTAATTGTAAATCTTAAACCTTTAATTTTTACTCATATGCATATTTTAGTGTAAAGATGCATAGTTCAATTTCCACTTTTAGTTAACTTGGCAGATCATAACAACATCAGATCTGAAAATACGCAATTTAAGATAAAAATATGGCTTCATCTTCAAATATCTTGTTTATTCGTTTAAACCTTACCACAGCTAAAAGATTTACTTTATTTTCAAATATTGTGCAAAATAATGCAGCCTCTTCAACATTTAATAATGACGATGTTAATAGAATCGGGGTATATAAACCGCACAAATTTCTTCCATGTTTATTCTGATTCCAACTACGAGGCTGAGCATTACCTGTAACAGTTTAGGAGTAAAACACAGTAAGAAAAAGTCTTTATCTTCTCCTTCGAGCCGTGCTCTCTTCAGAAAACTTAGTCATTAGAATCTCCCGATAAGTTACAAGAAGAATCGGGGAAACCTCAAAGAATTTAATAAGCCTCTCAGAATCCTCCGAGCCAGTATAGAAGAACTCGGAGAGTAGTATAGAAGAAACTACTGCAAGTAACAGATCCGTTGCTGCCTCCTAACCAGAACCCCCGTCGACTTCGAACCAACCCAGGGCCATAGACGGAGGGGTTAACAGTCTGGCGACCCTGCCCCAGGATTAGAAGAATATTTTAAGAAGAAGATTTTAAGAAGAAGATTTTAAGAAGAAGAATATTTTAAGAAGAAGAATATTTTAAGAAGAAGAATATTTTAAGAAGAAGAAGATTTTAAGAAGAGGATTTTAACAAGTGGCGATCCACCATTTGACCGGTGTGTCACGACTTCCAGTTCGTAACATCCACCCTTGAACCGGTGTGTCACGACTCCAAGTTCTCCACGCCTAGTTTTCATCCAAGAAGAAGTAGCCAGCAAGACACATCTTCAGGACACGTCTCTAAGGATTTCGCCGTAGGAATCTTGTTAAGTACAAAACTCTTTTTTAAATAATCTCTAAAACATTTGAAAAGTCAGTATTATTAACAGTTAATATTTAGTATGGAGCCAGAATTAACACAAAACACAGTGAACACTTCAGACACCAGTGATACATTTTTTTTTTAGTGAAACTAATTGTCACAGAAGTTAATTGCAACAGAGTTAATTGCAACAGAGTTAATTGCAACAGAGTTAATTTCAAGAGTTATTTTCAGTTATATTCAGTATAGAATAATTTTATTTTATGTATCAAACATAATAGTATCGTACCTTCGTGTACATTCGAGTGAAATGTTGTTTACATTTTTTTATATTTTTTGTTTGCAAATTTTTTTCAATTACTGAATTGAATTGACTTGTAAATTAAGAGAGGAGAGTTTACAGAGAGTTTACAGAGAGTTTACAGAGAGTTTAGAGAGAGTTTATAGAGTTATAGAGATACTTGAAGCAGTTTCAAGTTCCATTTTCAGTTTCAGTTGGTTGTAACCAAAAGGGACAACCAAACCCCAGAGATTTATAAAGATACTTGAAGTAATTTTTTGAAGTAATTTTTTGAAGTAATTTTTCGAAGTCATTTTTTTGAAGTCATTTTTTTGAAGTCAGTTTTCAAGTCAGAAGGTTGCACCAAGAGGGTCAACCAAAACAGAGGTTAATCGTCTCCACTTGATAAAGATCAAGTGCAGTCATTTTCCATTTTCAGTTAATTTCAAGTTAGTTTAAGTTATAGAGATACTTGATTGCATTTCAAGTAAGTCGGTTGCACCAAGAGGGTCAACCAAAACAGAGGTTAATCGTCTCCACTTGGTAAAGATCAAGTGCAGTCATTTTCCGTTTTCAGTTAATCTTCACTTGATAGCAGTTCAAGTACAAGTCAGTTTAAGTTTCAAGATACTTGACAAGCGTTCAATTTAGACAGTTTAAGTTTCAGAATACTTGACAAGCGTTCAAGTTAGACAGTTTAAGTTTCAGAATACTTGACAAGCGTTCAAGTTAGACAGTTAAGTTTCATTTTCAGTTTCAGAATACTTGATAGAGTTCAAGTCAGAGTTATTTCAAAGTCAGAGTTATATTCGAAGTCAGAGTTATATTCGAAGTCAGAGAGTTTTATTTGAAGTCAGAGAGTTTTATTTGAAGTCAGAGAGATTTATTCCAAGTCAGAGAGATTTATTCCAAGTCAGAGAGATTTATTCCAAGTCAGAGAGATTTATTCCGTCATTTTTATTCCAAGTCCCAAGTCATTTTTATTTCGAGCCCCAATTAGTTTTCAATGCAGTCAATTGAAATCAACTTTTCATGTAATTAAGAGAATTTAATTTAAGAAAATGTAATTTAAGTTTTAATTCAACCTTTTTTTGTGTTGTAAAAGAGAATTAAATTCAACCTGAATTGACCGGGTTTTCTTTCTTTGGTTTAACCTTTTCTTTGTTTGTAAGACGGAAATTCACTGATTTGTCTTTTCCCTTTTCATGCATTGTTATGTATATAAATATATAGTTATGTAATTTATTATTTGTACACAAGGTTGTAATGACTTTGATAATCATTGTAATGTATACGTGATAATAATAGTTGTGTAATAATTAATTAATCGATCATGTACATAATTTATCCTGCTCTGTACGATCGGGAAATTTCCCGTATGACCGTACATACCCTAAATTTCAGTCATTTAATTTTTAATAAAACTTCTACACAATAAAACAATGTATTTGTCTCTATGCAAACATCATCGTATAATCTAATAATTTTTGCTTACTAGATATAAATTCTCGTTCATACATTTATTAGTTGTTTTATCTATTCCTTAAAGTAAATAATATATATATAATCTAAGCCACCATGACCCCTAATGATCTAGTCTTCACAGGATGAACAAATTACTCTCATATTCTACATACTATTGTACCGACTCACTCATCTACAGATGCTTCTTACCAATATTTATAGATACATATCACACTGACGTACAACTTCAACTATTCAAACTATAAATCCCATTTCTCCTTTTGGACGTATCACCAACCACTACATTTGTACCTAATACACACAACTACACATTTGACCACAGGTCTATACATCATCCATTACGTAATTCTATTTTACCTACACTAGTCAATAAAAATTAGCTTATAGATTTACGATTTATATTTTTCCCTTTTTCCTATTCATTATGAATGTAATTTTCCCACAGAAAAAAAATAATAAAATTTTGCTAAAAATTTACAATATCATTCTTTGTCTAGCTTAATTGTTTATCTAAATTAAAGTTTAATCTTTGAATTTTATATTTTTATCATAGCCCTCTACGCGAGTGTCATGTTAAAAAAAATTTGATTACTCTGCATTGTACTCAACTAACCCGACTCGTTCTGTATAAAATTTGTATTGTAAAGAATGTCGTCATTACTTACGATGTTATTTTCTCAATTGTATTGTATAAATATCATTAAAAAAAGAAAAAAAAAAAAGGGGAGAGCAATGTAAAAAGTGAACAATGAACAATTCCTACACCATCATTATATGAATTCATTGTCCATTTTTACATAAGAAACCAAAATCACATAAGCGAGTTTTGGATAGAATTCGATTTGTACGTCTTTATTCATTCCTGTATTTTCTAATTCATCTTTCTAATAACGACTTATACACTATGACGTCACAAAATAACTTATTCTCTTTACGTTTCCCACTCTTTGTCTCTAATTCGTTCTTGTAAATCTTCCTAACAATGATTTGTACTATACGTAAAAATTCAATAACTATGACGTCACATTTTCCCTTCATCATATATCTAGTATCCAATGTATGAAATTCTTAAACATCATGCTAAGGACGAAACACTCATAGAAGTCATTATTTATATGTTATGTAGTATAAATATAATTATTATTCAACCATACTCATTCTTACATTCATGTTCTTTCTTGACCGCTATCCTTTATTAATTTTATTACTTATTCATTCATCTACTATGTCTACTTATGCCCTATCAACTTATCAGTCTATGTTTACTCGTGTCAATCATGAAATGCAAAACTTTCCAGTTCGTTCGAGAACGCGAAAAAACGTTCTCGTATTATTTTTTTCATTTTATTTTAATTATATGACCTCCCGAGTTGAACTCAAAAATGCTGAGTTAAGAAGTTATAAAATTCACTCACGACGACAGAATCGAGCGCCTCAAAGATAAAAAATACCTCCGTTCGCTCTGATTTCAAATTATAACATTATAACATATTATGTTATATCATGTGTTGTCATGTCTTATGTACTTGTGTTGTACTAATAACCATTCTAGTATAACCATATATAAATATATAAAAACACTGTAAGAATGGTAAACGACATAATGTACTTCAATGAAACTGTACTTATGTAATGTACTAAATGACGTAGTCAATGTACTTTAATGGGATTGTAGTTAACGATAATAAATGAATTAATTGGTAATTATAATCATAGTTACAGTAGACCAAAATTACAATGTAGTCAATGTCCGACCAAACATTATGTCGCCATAGGAATGTAGAATCGACGATACTGTTGTTATTTTTTATTATTATTTTTTCCGTTGGAATAAATTTTGATGTGCTTTCTACTTTGCCAAATAATTGATGACCTGTTGTTTTTTAAAATCTCATAATCATTTTTAGATTTAGCTTAATAATGAATCCTGAGTAACTTTTGCCATGTCATGTTTGTATACATTCTTTCTTCGTTATAAAAGATGAAGTCATGTCTTGCCTAAGCATTTAATTGTAAATCTTAAACCTTTAATTTTTACTCATATGCATATTTAGTGTAAAGATGCATAGTTCAATTTCCACTTTTAGTTAACTTGGCAGATCATAACAACATCAGATCTGAAAATACGCAATTTAGATAAAAAATATGGCTCATCTTCAAATATCTTGTTTATTCGTTTAAACCTTACCACAGCTAAAAGATTTACTTTATTTTCAAATATGTGCAAAAATAATGCAGCCTCTTCAACATTTAATAATGACGATGTTAATAGAATCGGGGTATATAAACCGCACAAATTTCTTCCATGTTTATTCTGATTCCAACTACGAGGCTGAGCATTACCTGTAACAGTTTAGGAGTAAAACACAGTAAGAAAAAGTCTTTATCTTCTCCTTCGAGCCGTGCTCTCTTCAGAAACTTAGTCATTAGAATCTCCCGATAAGTTACAAGAAGAATCGGGGAGAAACCTCAAAGAATTTAATAGCCTCTCAGAATCCTCCGAGCCAGTATAGAAGAACTCGGAGAGTAGTATAGAAGAAACTACTGCAAGTAACAGATCCGTTGCTGCCTCCTAACCAGAACCCCCGTCGACTTTCGAACCAACCCAGGGCCATAGACGGAGGGGTTAACAGTCTGGCGACCCTGCCCCAGGATTAGAAGATATTTTAAGAAGAAGATTTTAAGAAGAAGATTTTAAGAAGAAGAATATTTTAAGAAGAAGAATATTAAGAAGAAGAATATTTTAAGAAGAAGAGATTTTAAGAAGAGATTTTAACAAGTGGCGATCCACCATTTGACCGGTGTGTCACGACTTCCAGTTCGTAACATCCACCCTTGAACGGTGTGTCACGACTCCAAGTTCTCCACGCCTAGTTTTCATCCAAGAAGAAGTAGCCAGCAAGACACATCTTCAGGACACGTCTCTAAGGATTTCGCCGTAGAATCTTGTAAGTACAAAACTCTTTTTTAAATAATCTCTAAAACATTTGAAAAGTCAGTATTATTAACAGTTAATATTTAGTATGGAGCCAGAATTAACACAAAACACAGTGAACACTTCAGACACCAGTGATACATTTTTTTTTAGTGAAACTAATTGTCACAGAAGTTAATTGCAACAGAGTTATTGCAACAGAGTTAATTGCAACAGAGTTAATTTCAAGATTATTTTCAGTTATATTCAGTATAGAATAATTTATTTTATGTATCAAACATAATAGTATCGTACCTTCGTGTACATTCGAGTGAAATGTTGTTTACATTTTTTATATTTTTTGTTTGCAAATTTTTTTCAATTACTGAATTGAATTGACTTGTAAATAAGAGAGAGAGAGTTTACAGAGAGTTACAGAGAGTTTACAGAGAGTTTAGAGAGAGTTTATAGAGTTATAGAGATACTTGAAGCAGTTTCAAGTTCCTTTTTCAGTTTCAGTTGGTTGTAACAAAAGGGACAACCAAACCCAGAGATTTATAAAGATACTTGAAGTAATTTTTTGAAGTAATTTTTTGAAGTATTTTTCGAAGTCATTTTTTGAAGTCATTTTTTTGAAGTCAGTTTTCAAGTCAGAAGGTTGCACCAAGGGGTCAACCAAAACAGAGGTTAATCGTCTCCACTTGATAAAGATCAAGTGCAGTCATTTCCATTTTCAGTTAATTTCAAGTTAGTTTAAGTTATAGAGATACTTGATTGCATTTCAAGTAAGTCGGTTGCACCAAGAGGGTCAACCAAAACAGAGGTTAATCGTCTCCACTTGTAAAAGATCAAGTGCAGTCATTTTCCGTTTTCAGTTAATCTTCACTTGATAGCAGTTCAAGTACAAGTCAGTTTAAGTTTCAAGATACTTGACAAGCGTTCAATTTAGACAGTTTAAGTTTCAGAATACTTGACAAGCGTTCAAGTTAGACAGTTTAAGTTTCAGAATACTTGACAAGCGTTCAAGTTAGACAGTTAAGTTTCATTTTCAGTTTCAGAATACTTGATAGAGTTCAAGTCAGAGTTATATTCAAAGTCAGAGTTATATTCGAAGTCAGAGTTATATTCGAAGTCAGAGAGTTTTATTTGAAGTCAGAGAGTTTATTTTGAAGTCAGAGAGATTTATTCCAAGTCAGAGAGATTTATTCCAAGTCAGAGAGATTTATTCCAAGTCAGAGAGATTTATTCCGTCATTTTTATTCCAAGTCCCAAGTCATTTTATTCGAGCCCCAAGTTAGTTTTCAATGCAGTCAATTGAAATCAACTTTTTCATTGTAATTTAAGAGATTTAATTAAGAAAATGTAATTTAAGTTTTAATTCAACCTTTTTTGTGTTGTAAAAGAGAATAAATTCAACCTGAATTGACCGGGTTGCGTCTTTGGTTTAACCTTTTCTTGTTTGTAAGACGGAATTCACTGATTTGTCTTTCCCTTTCATGCATTGTTATGTATATATATAGGTATGTAATTTATTATTTGTACAAAGTTGTAATGACTTTGATAATCATTGTAATGTATACGTGATAATAATAGTTGTGTAATAATTAATTATCGATCATGTACCTAATTTATCCTGCTCTGTACGATCGGGAAATTTACCCGTATGACCGTACATACCCTAAATTTCAGTCATTTTAATTTTTAATAAAACTTCTACACAATAAAACAATGTATTTGTCTATATGCAAACATCATCGTTATAATCTTAATAATTTTTTTGATACTATATATAAATTCGTCATACATTTATTAAGTTGTTTATCTATTCCTTAAAGTAAATATATATATATAATCCTAAGCCACCAATGACCCTAATGATCTAGTCTTCACAGGATGAACAAATTACTCTCATATTCTACATACTATTGTACCGACTCACTCATCTCAGATGCTTCTTACAATATTTATAGATACATATGCACACTGACGTACAACTTCAACTATTCAACTATAAAATCCCCTTTCTCCTTTTGGACGTATCACCAACCACTACAATTTGTACTAATACACACAACTACACATTGACCACAGGTCTATACATCATCCATTACGTAATTCTTTTTACCTACCTAGTCAATAAAAATTAGCTTATAGATTGTACATTTATATTTTTCCCTTTTTCCTATTCATTATGAATGTAATTTTCCCCACAGAAAAAAAAAAATAAATAAAATTTTGCTAAAATTTACAATATCATTCTTTGTCTAGCTTAATTGTTTCTCTAATTAAAGTTTTAATCTTTGAATTTTTATATTTTTATCATAGCCCTCTACGCGAGTGTCATGTTAAAAAAATTTGATTACTCTGCATTGTACTCAACTACCCGACTCGTTCTGTATAAAATTTGTATTGTAAGAATGTCGTCATTACTTACGATGTTATTTTCTCAATTGTATTGTATAAATATCATTTAAAAAAAAAAGAAAAAAAAAAGGGGAGAGCATGTAAAAGTGAACAATGAACAATTCCTACACCATCATTAATATGAATTCATTGTCCATTTTTACATAAGAAACCAAAATCACATAAGCGAGTTTTGGATAGAATTTCGATTTGTACGTCTTTATTCATTCCTGTATTTTTCTAATTCATCTTTCTAATAACGACTTATACACTATGACGTCACAAAATAACTTTATTCTCTTTACGTTTCCCACTCTTTGTCTCTAATTCGTTCTTGTAAATCTTCCTAACAATGATTTGTACTATACGTAAAAATTCAATAACTATGACGTCACATTTTCCCTTCATCATATATCTAGTATCCAATGTATGAAAATTCTTTAACATCATGCTAAGGACGAAACACTCTATAGAAGTCATTATTTATATGTTATGTAGTATAAATATAATTATTATTCAACCATACTCATTCTTACATTCATGTTCTTTCTTGACCGCTATCCTTTATTAATTTTATTACTTATTCATTCATCTACCTATTGTCTACTTATGCCCTATCAACTTATCAGTCTATGTTTACTCGTGTCAATCATGAAATGCAAAACTTTCCCAGTTCGTTCGAGAACGCGAAAAAACGTTCTCGTATTATTTTTTTCATTTTTATTTTTAATTATATGACCTCCCGAGTTGAACTCAAAAATGCTGAGTTAAGAAGTTATAAAATTCCACTCACGACGACAGAATCGAGCGCCTCAAAGATAAAAAATACCTCCGTTCGCTCTGATTTCAAATTTATAACATTTATAACATATTATGTTATATCATGTGTGTCATGTCTTATGTACTTGTGTTGTACTAATAACCATCTAGTATAACCATATAAATATATAAAAACACTGTAAGAATGGTAAACGACATAATGTACTTCAATGAAACTGTACTTAATGATGTAATGTACTAAATGACGTAGTCAATGTACTTTAATGGGATTGTAGTTAACGATAATAAATGAATTAATTGGTAATTATAATCATAGTTACAGTAGACCAAAATTACAATGTAGTCAATGTCCGACCAAACATTATGTCGCCATAAGGAATGTAGAATCGACGATACTGTTGTTATTTTTTTTATTATTATTTTTCCGTTGGAATAAATTTTGATGTGCTTTCTACTTTGCCAAATAATTGATGACCTGTTGTTTTTTAAAATCTCATAATCATTTTTTAGATTTAGCTTAATAATGAATCCTGAGTAACTTTTGCCATGTCATGTTTTGTATACATTCTTTCTTCGTTATAAAAGATGAAGTCATGTCTTGCCTAAGCATTTAATTGTAAATCTTAAACCTTTAATTTTTACTCATATGCATATTTTAGTGTAAAGATGCATAGTTCAATTTCCACTTTTAGTTAACTTGGCAGATCATAACAACATCAGATCTGAAAATACGCAATTTAAGATAAAAATATGGCTTCATCTTCAAATATCTTGTTTATTCGTTTAAACCTTACCACAGCTAAAAGATTTACTTTATTTTCAAATATTGTGCAAAAATAATGCAGCCTCTTCAACATTTAATAATGACGATGTTAATAGAATCGGGGTATATAAACCGCACAAATTTCTTCCATGTTTATTCTGATTCCAACTACGAGGCTGAGCATTACCTGTAACAGTTTAGGAGTAAAACACAGTAAGAAAAAGTCTTTATCTTCTCCTTCGAGCCGTGCTCTCTTCAGAAAACTTAGTCATTAGAATCTCCCGATAAGTTACAAGAAGAATCGGGGAGAAACCTCAAAGAATTTAATAAGCCTCTCAGAATCCTCCGAGCCAGTATAGAAGAACTCGGAGAGTAGTATAGAAGAAACTACTGCAAGTAACAGATCCGTTGCTGCCTCCTAACCAGAACCCCCGTCGACTTCGAACCAACCCAGGGCCATAGACGGAGGGGTTAACAGTCTGGCGACCCTGCCCCAGGATTAGAAGAATATTTTAAGAAGAAGATTTTAAGAAGAAGATTTTAAGAAGAAGAATATTTTAAGAAGAAGAATATTTTAAGAAGAAGAATATTTTAAGAAGAAGATTTTAAGAAGAGGATTTTAACAAGTGGCGATCCACCATTTGACCGGTGTGTCACGACTTCCAGTTCGTAACATCCACCCTTGAACCGGTGTGTCACGACTCCAAGTTCTCCACGCCTAGTTTTCATCCAAGAAGAAGTAGCCAGCAAGACACATCTTCAGGACACGTCTCTAAGGATTTCGCCGTAGGAATCTTGTTAAGTACAAAACTCTTTTTTAAATAATCTCTAAAACATTTGAAAAGTCAGTATTATTAACAGTTAATATTTAGTATGGAGCCAGAATTAACACAAAACACAGTGAACACTTCAGACACCAGTGATACATTTTTTTTTAGTGAAACTAATTGTCACAGAAGTTAATTGCAACAGAGTTAATTGCAACAGAGTTAATTGCAACAGAGTTAATTTCAAGAGTTATTTTCAGTTATATTCAGTATAGAATAATTTTATTTTATGTATCAAACATAATAGTATCGTACCTTCGTGTACATTCGAGTGAAATGTTGTTTACATTTTTTTATATTTTTTGTTTGCAAATTTTTTTCAATTACTGAATTGAATTGACTTGTAAATTAAGAGAGAGAGAGTTTACAGAGAGTTTACAGAGAGTTTACAGAGAGTTTAGAGAGAGTTTATAGAGTTATAGAGATACTTGAAGCAGTTTCAAGTTCCATTTTCAGTTTCAGTTGGTTGTAACCAAAAGGGACAACCAAACCCCAGAGATTTATAAAGATACTTGAAGTAATTTTTTGAAGTAATTTTTTGAAGTAATTTTTTGAAGTCATTTTTTTGAAGTCATTTTTTTGAAGTCAGTTTTCAAGTCAGAAGGTTGCACCAAGAGGGTCAACCAAAACAGAGGTTAATCGTCTCCACTTGATAAAGATCAAGTGCAGTCATTTTCCATTTTCAGTTAATTTCAAGTTAGTTTAAGTTATAGAGATACTTGATTGCATTTCAAGTAAGTCGGTTGCACCAAGAGGGTCAACCAAAACAGAGGTTAATCGTCTCCACTTGGTAAAGATCAAGTGCAGTCATTTTCCGTTTTCAGTTAATCTTCACTTGATAGCAGTTCAAGTACAAGTCAGTTTAAGTTTCAAGATACTTGACAAGCGTTCAATTTAGACAGTTTAAGTTTCAGAATACTTGACAAGCGTTCAAGTTAGACAGTTTAAGTTTCAGAATACTTGACAAGCGTTCAAGTTAGACAGTTAAGTTTCATTTTCAGTTTCAGAATACTTGATAGAGTTCAAGTCAGAGTTATATTCAAAGTCAGAGTTATATTCGAAGTCAGAGTTATATTCGAAGTCAGAGAGTTTTATTTGAAGTCAGAGAGTTTTATTTGAAGTCAGAGAGATTTATTCCAAGTCAGAGAGATTTATTCCAAGTCAGAGAGATTTATTCCAAGTCAGAGAGATTTATTCCGTCATTTTTATTCCAAGTCCCAAGTCATTTTTATTTCGAGCCCCAAGTTAGTTTTCAATGCAGTCAATTGAAATCAACTTTTCATTGTAATTTAAGAGAATTTAATTTAAGAAAATGTAATTTAAGTTTTAATTCAACTTTTTTTGTGTTGTAAAAGAGAATTAAATTCAACCTGAATTGACCGGGTTGCGTCTTTGGTTTAACCTTTTCTTTGTTTGTAAGACGGAAATTCACTGATTTGTCTTTCCCTTTTCATGCATTGTTATGTATATAAATATATAGTTATGTAATTTATTATTTGTACAAAGGTTGTAATGACTTTGATAATCATTGTAATGTATACGTGATAATAATAGTTGTGTAATAATTAATTAATCGATCATGTACCTAATTTATCCTGCTCTGTACGATCGGGAAATTTACCCGTATGACCGTACATACCCTAAATTTCAGTCATTTAATTTTTAATAAAACTTCTACACAATAAAACAAATGTATTTGTCTATATGCAAACATCATCGTTATAATCTTAATAATTTTTGCTTACTATATATAAATTCTCGTTCATACATTTATTAAGTTGTTTTATCTATTCCTTAAAGTAAATATATATATATAATCCTAAGCCACCAATGACCCCTAATGATCTAGTTCTTCACAGGATGAACAAATTACTCTCATATTCTACATACTATTGTACCGACTCACTCATCTACAGATGCTTCTTACCAATATTTATAGATACATATGCACACTGACGTACAACTTCAACTATTCAACTATAAATCCCCTTTCTCCTTTTGGACGTATCACCAACCACTACAATTTGTACCTAATACACACAACTACACATTTGACCACAGGTCTATACATCATCCATTACGTAATTCTATTTTTACCTACACTAGTCAATAAAAATTAGCTTATAGATTGTACGATTTATATTTTTCCCTTTTTCCTATTCATTATGAATGTAATTTTCCCCACAGAAAAAAAAAATAAATAAAATTTTGCTAAAAATTTTACAATATCATTCTTTGTCTAGCTTAATTGTTTATCTAAATTAAAGTTTTAATCTTTGAATTTTTATATTTTTATCATAGCCCTCTACGCGAGTGTCATGTTAAAAAAATTTGATTACTCTGCATTGTACTCAACTACCCGAACTCGTTCTGTATAAAATTTGTATTGTAAAGAATGTCGTCATTACTTACGATGTTATTTTCTCAATTGTATTGTATAAATATCATTTAAAAAAAAAAGAAAAAAAAAAGGGGAGAGCAATGTAAAAAGTGAACAATGAACAATTCCTACACCATCATTATATGAATTCATTGTCCATTTTTACATAAGAAACCAAAAATCACATAAGCGAGTTTTGGATAGAATTTCGATTTGTACGTCTTTATTCATTCCTGTATTTTTCTAATTCATCTTTCTAATAACGACTTATACACTATGACGTCACAAAATAACTTTATTCTCTTTACGTTTCCCACTCTTTGTCTCTAATTCGTTCTTGTAAATCTTCCTAACAATGATTTGTACTATACGTAAAAATTCAATAACTATGACGTCACATTTTCCCTTCATCATATATCTAGTATCCAATGTATGAAAATTCTTTAACATCATGCTAAGGACGAAACACTCTATAGAAGTCATTATTTATATGTTATGTAGTATAAATATAATTATTATTCAACCATACTCATTCTTACATTCATGTTCTTTCTTGACCGCTATCCTTTATTAATTTTATTACTTATTCATTCATCTACCTATTGTCTACTTATGCCCTATCAACTTATCAGTCTATGTTTACTCGTGTCAATCATGAAATGCAAAACTTTCCCAGTTCGTTCGAGAACGCGAAAAAACGTTCTCGTATTATTTTTTTCATTTTTATTTTTAATTATATGACCTCCCGAGTTGAACTCAAAAATGCTGAGTTAAGAAGTTATAAAATTCCACTCACGACGACAGAATCGAGCGCCTCAAAGATAAAAAATACCTCCGTTCGCTCTGATTTCAAATTTATAACATTTATAACATATTATGTTATATCATGTGTGTCATGTCTTATGTACTTG